>CAWUDS030006658.1:1829600-1862199 GCA_963859935.3 Lathyrus sativus
AGATTCATGACCATCTTCTTACAAGACAAAATTAACAACCATTTGTGTACAATTCAAGTTGTGTTCTAAGGTTTTCATATTCAAGTGGATTCAAGTTACCTTTTCCAATCTCCAAACTACAAAGTCAAGATTCAAGTTATTATTACTCAAGCTTCCATGCAAGAAATTTAAAATGACAAGTGATTTAAAATTCACTTCAAATTCAAGAAACATCAGTCCATGTTCTCCATAAAATTCAAAATTCGAAAGCTCAAGATTCTTGTTTGAAGAGATTCAAATTCCAAGTTAGTTCCTTTTTCATGACCAAGCTAAAAAAACTCAACTCATGCTAAGACAAAAAAAAACTCAAAGCATTACTCCAAATTTAAACTCAAAAAACTTAGGCATTCTCATGTGTCTAAAATCCAAACTTCATTTCCACAATCATATTCATGTTCAACTCCATATTCAAAGCCATGAACAAAGACACAAACCTATGTTCAAAATTCAAGTTATCATTAATGGATACAAACACACACAAAAATCCAAGTTGCAACATGTTTTACATTTAAAATATAAAATCCTCACAACCTTACAAAAACCCATTTTACATTCCAAATTATATTACAAATCCTAAGACTACTTTTCTAAGTTGTCCAAAACCAAAGCAATAACAGTGATCCAATATCAAGCTTTGAGTTCTATGCGAAGTCTCCACCACTTGTGTCCCACATAAGTCTTTGACGTTGCCATAAACTAAGTCTTGTTTCAAATGTAAATCACCAATAGCAAACAACTCATGATTAATCTGCAAATAGATACAAATTGTGCATCAACAATGCAATTCAATAGACGTGATTCCACACAAAAAAATTACATCAAGGAAAATTTGGACCAAAACAAAATATGCAGGCAAGATGGATGGAATTTCAGCTTTTAGTGAAAGCACATTGGCCAAAATGCACTTAAACAAAAGGACCCAATAATAGTTAAATGTGTTAACTCATCTTTAAGTTATAAAGAGCACCTTCTTATATCCCGCGCTAATAGCATATCCGATTGGGAGGAGAATACTGTAATGATTTACAAAGGAATTTATCATAGAAGGATACTACAAGCACATGAGTCAAAATTCATACCAAAGTTCACACGATGGTATCAAACTCTAGCAGCAACAACCCGTATTTGGTTTTGTACCTATTGTCGATCCGTGACATAATCCTGCACCTTGTCGTTCAAACTCAACTTGATGCCAAACTTAGCCGTATTCGAAGTCCCTCCAAAGTATCACATGAAAAGAGAGAAACAGAAAGCTCAATAGCAATTTGACATGTTAAAAGAAAAACCGAATCACAAGGGTTTATGGTCTAAGTCAAAGAAATTAATAACATTCCAAAAGTACCATCGAACTCATTAAGGTAGAAAGCAGACAACTCACAAACATGTTCTTAACATGATTAGCTCGAAGATGGAAATGTTTTAAGGTCTTTGTCGAGCGTGCTGACACGGCTGACGACTGTATGACTGTTGATTTTGAGGGGAGAATGACATATGGTACGGATACCCAGAAGATTGCTGACTTCAAATACTTGAAATATCTTAGTAGTGAGGCTTCTCCCATTCTTCTTGAGAACTGGCAACTGATTCACTTTCACGCACTGAGATTTCCTGGACGTCTTGAATCTTTCCAATCTTGAGTGCGCTCTCGATACGTTCCCCAACTACTATCAAGTCAGAAAAGTTTAATTCCCCATTGCCAATCATCTTATCCAAGTATGGACCTTGCAAAGTATCCATGAACAGGTCAACTAATTCTCGGTCTAGATGGGATGGTTGAACACGAGCAGCTAACTCTCTCCATCTCTGAGTATACCCTCTGAAAGATTCACCTTCCGCTTGAGATAAGTCTTGCAATTGCATGCGGCTGGAAGCCATGTTAAGATTATAATTGTATTTCTTCACAAATGCGTTGGCTAGATCTGACCATGATCGCATGCAATCACTCTCTAACTGCATATACCAACTCAATGATGCCCCACTCAGACTGTCCTGAAAACAATGAATCATAAGCTTGTCGTTATGGACATATGAGGTCATTCTTATGTAAAACATCACCAAATGTTGCTTTGGACAGCTATCCCCTTTGTACTTCTCAAACTTCAGAGACATCACAAGGCCTGGAACCAAAGACATGCTTGAAGCATTCAGATTAAGAGTATCACGACCCTCTAGGGCGTCAAGCTTCTCCTTCAACACATGATACCTTTTCATAACTCAACCGTCCATGGGTCTTTAAGATTCATCATCAAAACTACCCTTAGAAATTGGGAACAGAGAATGCAATGCTCTGATAGTTTGTGGCATTAAGAGAAGAGGAATGTCCATCTCGGGCAATGGTACGCTCTTGTATAACTTGATCCTCAACAGGAATTCACACATGTTGAGCTTGAGCAACATTGTTCACTGGAGGTGGAATAACCTTCCCAGTAACTGGAGTCCTCCGAATATTGGCCTCTCCCCTTGTCATGGCTGTCATAGCTTCCACAAGTTGGTCCAACTAATTCTTCATCAACTCAACATCTGCACTTGTAACAAATTGATTTTTTTCTCCTGAGTTCATGATTCTTCCAAAAGCTGATTCAAATCCAATACGAGTGTCGGGAAGTCAACTGCGGGTTGGAAAAAGATGGATGAACTCTGCTACTTATGGCTAAGGAAGGACATGCAAAAATGATGCACAAGTGCTTATGCAATGCAATATGAAATGCAACAGACATGGGATCAAAGCTTTTCACAAAACTCGGAATAATTGTTATGTTGCTGACTGAATAGGCTGATAAGTCTGCTCTGAAGAAAATACCGGAGCACCGGAATACCAGAATAACCAGGTTGATACGTTCACACTGATAAGAAAACCAGAAAAATGGGTTGGTTGAAAGTCAAGGTTTCTTGCAAAATCCATCCCCTCTCACATGTGGGTTCTAATCTTGAAAGGTTCGACATCCTATGCAGGTCATCAGTATCACGAACTCTCAAGTCGAGAAACAATGATACGTTCACCATTTCTGGTTTGGCATCATGGTCAATCAAGGAAGTCTCAACTGACTTCCCAATAAATGCTCTCTAGAGTCATTAGCTTTCTAATTCAACACCCCCTTAACTACCCTAAATGCGCAGGATAGGATGTCTCAAAGAAAACCTCGTATGGATGCAAATTTCATGAGGGCTCTTGCATTCCAAACATGTAAGCCCGCACTACTCTCCACACTAATACTAGGTGTGTACTCAAGCCTGGGTATTGGGCTTATCTCTCAATGGAACAACCCATCCCACAACACAACAACAACAACATAATATGATAACAAAATGAAAATGCAATAATATATAACATATAATGTACATAAAAGAAAATAGATGCACAAAAGTAAACACCTAAAGGCATACAACAGACAAGCGCTAGGATTGACTTGCATAGGAAAATAGAGTCCCTAGCAGAGTCGCCAGCTGTCGCAACTGCGAAAAACACCCGGCAGAAAAACAAAAGAGTCGCCACCGAACGTTATTTATCCCAATGAGAGAGAATGGAAACAATCAAAGAAAACCTGAAATGGGAAAAGACAAGGTCATCGCAACCAAATCTTGAGTTTGGGAGTCGGTTATGCAAGGGGAAGGCATTAGCACCCCTCACGTCCGTTGTACTCAATGGGATCCACGCTTGTTGTCTAATCAAAGGGTGTGTTTATCTATAAGCTATTCGTAAATGGAAACGATAACAAAAGAAAAGAAATAGACTCGATAGGACATCGTGCCCTATGCCTACGTATTTCCTCGTGCAATGGGAAAGTCAGAGTCAACGTAGTTCGGAAAACTACGGGTGATGGGGGGAAGGTTGCTCACCAAGACATCATCGTCTTATGCCTACGTATCCTCATTTGGTATGAGAAATCAGAGCAAACGTAGTTTGGGCAACTAAACCACAGGTTGTTTAAGTGTTTTTTATGAGTAACATTAAGTTTCCATTCCAACAGTTAGGGACGTTGCCTGTTTGCGGTAGAACGGAAAAGTAACATACTATTTTCTGAAAATGAAGTTTGAAACAACGATCCCAAAAGATAAAAGGTTAGAGTTTTGTTTGTGAGTTTTAGTGAAGTGAATTAGTTTGATTTGTGATTCAAGTTTCACTAAAGATTATGACATAGGAGCGAATGTGTCGCATATCTCCCAAAAGCCATATGCTAAACACTCTAAACAAGTGAGGAGAAACCTCCCACTCATCATTTCCCACATACTTAAGGCTCGTAGCGTACAACATCCATGGTATTTATTAAATGAGTTAGAATAGTTTTGAGATGAGAAGAGAGACGCACGGAAGGTCTAAGGAAAAACTCGGCCCTAACGTTGTCATGCAAAATGGTCTTAAAGTTGAGATGCGAAAAGAGATTCTATCCTAATGTTAGCATGCAAAAGATGGACTTTAAGGTTGAGGCTAAAGGGACTAGCCTATTTGTCGTCATGCTTGGATTAAACTCCTAATGTCTATCTTACTCCAAATTTAATTGGAAATTTAATTGGAATAAGAATCCTAAGGGAGGATGCAAAGACAAGGCAAAAGGCAAGAAAACAAGGTAAAAACAGCAGCTACAACAACGCCTCCTGCACAAGACAACAATAAAATCCAGCACACAAGCAAGACAGCATATAACATCACATGTTTTAGCACAAAAACAGGTGTCAAAAGTCAGGCAGCAAGCAAGTAAAGCAAAGACAGCATGCAAGTGCAGAAAAAGAACAGTTGTGGAAAGTATGGAGCAAGCAAGTTTGAATGCAATTAATCAATAACAAACACCAATCATGGGTAGATATCATGCAACAATGAACATGCTTCAACAATCAAACATAATCTATCAACAATAATGCATCAGTAAGAATCAACAAGATCAACATGTTCTTTTCAAATTAAATTGGACGATCAACCGATCAAACAAACACGCAACGAAGCGGAAACGAAAACAAATGAAATCATGGATCACAATATTCATCAACAAGAATTCAATGATCATCAATTACCATTCTATAAACAAACAAGTGAAAATATTATTCGCCAAACAAATCACATGAACATGTTAAACATTCAAAACGGAAACCAAAAGTCGTGCGTCGAAGAATCGAGATCAAACATTCAAGAACGATGAAATATGTCCAAAAAAAATCACATAAATGCATCATATCAATTCATGAAGTTTACATATGAAAAGGAACTCAAACAAGCAAACAAAAGCAAAAATAATTGCAAAAAAATGGGAAAAAATGGGAAAAAATGCAAAAAAAAATGGGCAAAAAATGCAAAAATGCAAAAAATAGGCAAATCTTCCCAAGTAACGGGTTACCCTATAGGGTAACCCGGTTACTTAATGAAAAACAGCCCAGTAACATGAAATTTGATAAGGTAATCGGTTACTCTATATAGAGTAACCGGTTACTGTAACACCCATTTTAATTATTTAGTCATTTTATTATTATTTTAAATATTTTATGTTGGTGTGCCCTTAGGTGGGGTGTGTTGGTATATGATTGGTGAGTACCCTTGATATGTAAGGATCATTGGAGGTGTGGAGATAATAATATAATAGATAATAGTAATATTGGTGGTATTATTATTATTATTATTATTATTATTATTAGTTATTATTATTATTATGATTATTATCATTAGTATGAATATTATTATTGGTGGGTGTCCCTGATATGGGAGAATTATTGGTGGTGAATTGGTGTAGATATAATAATATAATAACTAATGGTAATATTGGTGGTGCTTTAGTGTGAATATGATAATATAATGAATAATAGTAATATTGGTGGGGGTATTACTATTATTATTATATTTATTATATTTATTACTATTATTATTATATTATTCTTATTAATATTATTATTATTATAGGTGTGATAATATTATTATTATTATAATTATAATTATTGTTGGGTGTATTACTATTATTATTATTATGTTGAATATTACTATAATATTATAATAGTATTATATTATATTATTATTATTATTATTATTATTATAATAATTATTATAATTATTATATTAGAATTATTATTGGAATATTAGTGGTTGAAATAAGTAAAATAAGAGGTAGAAGGGTTATTGGGAAGTTAGAATGGAAATATGAAAAGTCATGATAGAAACCGTGAGGAAGGAAATATGAAGGGGTAGCAAGGAGATATTAGAAAAGTTGGAATAGAGAGAAAAGGGATTACCATAGATCGTGGGAAATTGGTGTGATAATAATATTATTATTATTATTATTATTATTATTATTATTATTATTATTATTATTATTATTATGTTATTTTTATTAGTTATTATTATTATTGGGGTAGGAAATAAAAAGGAAAATAGAATATGAAGGGGTGGGGGAAGTATTAGAGAAAATAACACGATAGAAAGAGGGAAGAGAGAAAGAGCGATAGAAAGAGAGAAGAGGAAAGAACGAGAGAAGTGAGAAGAACGAAGGAAAAAGGGAACGAAGAACGGAAAGAAAAGAGGAGGCCAAGAGACCAAATCCAGGAAGAATTTCATCGATCAACCGATTAACAAGGTAAGGGGGAAGAAACTTGATTGGGAATGGTATATTCATGTATAGAGTAGTGGGGATTCCTTAACCCCGTAGGAATGTATCGTTGATGAAGTTTTATATTGACATGCTATTGATTGTTGAGTTATGTTGATGTTGATGGATTGAAATATGTTGATTGTTGGTGAATTGTTGTTTTTGGTTAATTTGGCGTATAGGTTGGGTTTACGGTTTTAGGGAAGTTCTGTGTGACCTTTTTGATGTGTCGATAGATTGTTTAAGTGATGAATTTGGAATAATATGTATATGATGATGTACGAATGTTTGATGTTGCCATTGTTGATTGATTGTTGGTGTTGGTTTGGTTTGAGTAAGGTTCAGAGTAACTCTAAAGTGCCGGTAGTATGCCGTAATGTTGATCTGGATTAGAATTATAGGAAGATTGATAAGCCTAATATGCATTGGTCGTAATACGGATAGTATAGGAAGTGGATGTTATAGAATAGGATTGAATCGGAGAAGAGTGAGAATTCTGAACTGTGAGAACTTGAGAAGTCGCAGGCAACTCGCTAGCACTTCGCTTAGCGAGAAGGCAGCGAGCGTTCGCTAGGTGCTCGCCTAGCGAGTGAGGTAGCGAGTGAGTCCAGTAGGTTCTGTTTGCCTTCGCGAGGAGGTTCGCTAAGCGAACAGGTAGCGAGTATTCGCTGGGTATTCGCTGTGGCGAGTTGGATAGCGAATCATTACAGTAGCCACTGCTGTCATTCGCGAGGAGGTTCGCTAAGCAAACAGGTAGCGAGCATTCGCTGGGAGCTCGCCTAGCAAGGGTGTAGCGAGAGTAGCAGAATGTGGTTTTTCTATGCTGTTATGCTGTGTGCGCTAAGAGTGTAGTGCCCTTGGACTTTGTTGATTATAGGGGAGATGATTGAGTGTTATAGGGTGAGTACTCGGTGATAGTATGAGATTTCCGTTACTAATTATTTAAATGGATAATTAGTTGGTGTATGAATCATGCAGAGCATGGTGTAGTGATCAGTAGGATCGTGTATTCCGAGTGGTGGGACGTGTTTATATCTTGGTGATAAAGTATGAACTTGTTTACTTGGTGACAGTACTCGTTTTCCTTGATATTGTTGGTGAACAATTAGTTAACGTATATGTATGTAGTGATCAGTAGGATCGTGTGTTCCCGGGTGTTGGGATGTGGTGATATATGGTGTTATAGTATGAATTTATTTACTATCTGATTTATTTATATGGTGTTGGTGTAATATATCTACACATATATGCATTGATGTATGATGATATGATCAGGAGGATCGTGTGCACTTAGTGTGCCTAAATATGATACTTATGCATTGGTGTGTACATATCATGGTGTTTTTGTGGGATGAATCATGTCTCAGGAGGAGCGTAAGTGATTCATCCGTACTCCTTTGTGGAGAATGGTGGGGGATAGATCATGTCTCAGGAGGAGCGTAAGTGATCTATTCAGGTTCGATTGAATGAACCAATGAGTCGGTACCGCATGCATGGTGTTGAGTTGCATATTTGCATTATAATATGTTATGTTGTAATTCGAACAGTAGGTTCGTTATATGGAGTTGTTGGGGTGAATATTGGTGTGTTGGTGTGTTTTACTACCTTGTTTACATGTATTACATAACCAATATATTTTTGATCATGTTTTCTCACCCCTTGGTTGTTGTTGTGTCTGTGCTTCTCCGGAAGTACAGATAATCCAAGTACTTAGATAGCTTGGATGGTGGTGTGCCAGTCGAGTCTAGGATGCTCTGATACGTAACACGGGATATGGGTGTTTTAATTGTTTTATGTCAAACTTGTTGTAATCCTGTGACGTATCACTTTTTTTGTGAATTATAATAATAAAGATTTTACGAAATTTGGCGGATGGCCGAGAATGTTGGAATAATGTTTTCCGCTGTATTATTTTTGAGAATAATTAATAAAGTATTTTATAAAATTTGGTGATGTGATATCCCACTATTTTGGTGAAAACTCTGATGTTTATTTATAATGTTTATATTTTATTTGATTTGGGAAGTGGGGTGTTACAATTGGTATCAGAGCAGGTCGGTCCGTCCGGCCAATGTTGTCTAGTGTTATTGTTTCCTGGTATGTGACATGTGTGTAAAACACTGTCGATACATGTTGTTGGTTAACTTCATTGGTAGAAGTGGAATGATTCTAGTGGGGGAGAAGTTGTATTTCTCCGAAAAGCTACAGTGTGGTGGCTTAGTGTGTTGAGGAGTGATATCATAGTTTGGTAAAGATGGTTTGTACCCCATCATGATTTCGGCTGTCTATTAACAAATTGAGGAACTGATCACCCTTAAGCTCTTGTTAATAGTGGACGGGATTGTGTTGGATGGGATAGACGTATCTTGCAAGCTTGAGTGGCGTGAGCAGTGAATAGTCTTGAGTTAAGCTAAGTGCTTAAGGGATTATTTTGAAGAATTGGCGTAAGACGGTGTTGAAGTGTCTATTTTGACTGAAACTTGGAATGAGAAGGAAAGTGAGAAAAATTGGGATTTGTCAATTATTTGCGATTGCCGGAGGTTTCCGGATGAGGTAGGTGATTTACTATCGGAGTGTGAAGTAAAGCTCACACGTTGACTTTGTTGTTGGAACGAGTCCGATATTAGTGACTCCATATGGTGTGTTTTCGTTGGGATTGGAGAAGTTGAAGAGTCAACTTGAAGACCTTCTAGGAGAGAGGTTCTTTTGTTTGAGTGTGCTACCGTAATGTGCACCAATTTTGTTGGTTAGACAGATAGAAGGTTTTGTGAAGCTTTGGGTGAACTATAGATAAGTGAACAGGGTGACTATCAAGGATAGGTGTTCGCTTCCAAGAGTTAATGATTTGATGGAACAATTGATCGAGGGATGTGAGTCCCTTGGTCATGTGATCTCGAGTAGAGTTCTTGTGGTGGATGGGACGAAGGTCAAAAGTTTTATCGTATTAGGAGGCTCAAAGATCTGCTGTTGAGATTGGAAGTAATTGAGTTTTAAATTATTCATAGATTTAAAATGTGTTGGATGGCTTCCTAAGTATAAAATTGTTGTTGTACGTTAAATTCGAGATCGCAGTTTTTACGGAATCGAAATTGGACACTCGGATCGGGTAACGGTCGAAAAGAGGATTTTGGGACTGTCATGTTCGCCTGGCGAGCATACTGGCGAACGTCCATATTCGCTACGGTGTTCGCCTGGCGAAGGGGTCCTGGGCAGAAAATGTTATTCTGGTGTTTTTGCCGTAACGGGAGAACCGTAACTCGGAATGACGCGCGGTTCGAAGCGTTGGAAAGCTATTCAAATTATCTATGAGATGGTGAAGTATTGACATAGATTTAAGCTATTTATTGATGAAGTGTGTTTGAATGTTGTGGTAAGGACGGGCGGTACGGTACGTGTTCCCGCCATAACTCACAACTTGTTTGTCCATTTGGCATGGGATCTTCTCTAATTATTTATATAAGGCGATGGTTGTGTTAATAAATGATATTTTGAGGTATTCGAAGAGTATAGAGGATTATGTTGAGCATAAGGAACTGGAGTTATCAGTGTTGGAAAAAGAGCGGTGATATACTTCCGTAAGGAAAGTTCTGCCGAATCCGATAGAACTAATTATGGTGTTTGTGATGCTTGTTGATATAATTAGGGGATTTACTAAAGACAACTTCAGCGAGTTTCAATTATGCAAAAGGCAACTTGGAGTATATAAGAGAAATCATCTGACCAGTGATTTAGAGTTGGTTACTATTGTTGTTGTACCAGAATCGGAGGCTTCGAAAGTTCAGACTGAGATCGGAGATGTTTGGTGATCTTAAGAGTTTAAGGTGTTTGTTTAATTTGAATCAGACGAATATGAGGCATAGGAAATAATTGAGACTTCGGAAGGAGTACGGCTTCGAGTTGAATTACCATTCGGGTGAAGTGCATGTGGTAGATGATGCGGTGAGTTGGAAATGTCTGCGTATACCGAAGATGACGGTGAGAAGAGTTAGAACTGATTGAGAAATTTCATAATATGCGTTTTGTGAGTAAGGATACTTCTTATGGAGTTAAGCTTTTATTATTAAGATCTTACTAGTGATATACTTGAGAAGAATCGAGAAAGTCAGAAATCTGGGTTGAATAGTGAATTAGTTGAAATTGATAAATTAGAGTCGAAGAGTGGATTGTCGGGTTTGTGGAAATAGTACCATGATGTGTTATGATTGGGTATGTGTACCAGATGTTGTTGAGGGGAGTGGGAGTACTCGTGAAGAAATACATTGAGGTAGATGGAGTATCCATCTCGGTGCTATGAAGAAGTAACCGAATTTGAGTAGATTGTTTTGGAGACCATGGATAAGGGGAGGAGTAGTTGAGGTGGAATATGCTGGTTAGAATTGTAGGAATTCGAAGAGTGAACATCAGAGACTGTTGAGTCTGATGTAGTCGTTAAATATTCCAGAGTGGAAATCAGGTAGTATTTTCACGAAATTGGTGTTGAGATTTCCAAAGAATTTGTAAAGACATAATTTTAATTTGAATTGTTAGGAGTGGATTAACTATAACGTGTTGAGGATATACGAGATGCATATTGAGGAAGTGGTGAAGTTGGATGAGATACTGACGAATATTGTGTCAGATAGAAATTGAGGTTTATATTGAGATTTTGGAGGGGCTTACAGGAAGCTTCGGGTACTAAGTTGAAGCTAAGTTCGACCTACCATCCGCAAACTGATGGTCAGTCAGAGAGGACTACTGAGTCTGTAGAGAATTGGTGAGAGCTTGGGTGTCGGATCAAGGTGGAGCGTGGGATGATTAATTATCGTTGATTGAGTTACCTATAATAATGGTTACCATCCTAGTGTCGGAATGACACTATATGTGGCTTGGTGAGGTAGGGAGTATAGGAATCTACTGTGTTGGAATGGGTCGAGTGAGAGTGTTGTGCTCAGACCTGAAAATTATGTTTGAGATGGCTGAGAAGATCAAGAGGATCCAAAAAAAATGTGTTTTGAGAGTCACGCCAGTGACTGATGTTGGTCGAACTTCGAAGTCTTAGAAGTTCGCACCGTGTTCTGTGGTTTGTATCAGAGTGGCGCAGCGGAGGCATGGGAGGAGTAACATGTTAGACTGTTTTTCCGTTGCCGTCGTGAATTGGCATGACGTGTTCCATGTGTCTGGTGGAGAAAGTACATTGAATCAGAAGGATGATGTACTAGTGAAAAATAATTTGAGTGTTGAAGCATTGCTGGTTCGTTTTGACGAACGGAAGTCAACTCCGAGGGGAGGAGACATCTTTGGTGAAAGTGGCTTGGAGAGGTGCTGCAGAAGGCAGTGTGACCTGGAAATTGGAATGAAGGATGCGGGAAGCGTATCTGGATTGGTTTCCATCAGGTGATTTTCGAGGACGAAAATAATTAAAGTGGGGGAGAGTTGTAACACCCATTTTAATTATTTAGTCATTTTATTATTATTTTAAATATTTTATGTTGGTGTGCCCTTAGGTGGAGTGTGTTGGTATATGATTGGTGAGTACCCTTGATATGTAAGGATCATTGGAGGTGTGGAGATAATAATATAATAGATAATAGTAATATTGGTGGTATTATTATTATTATTGTTATTATTATTATTATTATTATTATTATTATTATTATTATTATCATTAGTATGAATATTATTATTGGTGGGTGTCCCTGATATGGGAGAATTATTGGTGGTGAATTGGTGTAGATATAATAATATAATAACTAATGGTAATATTGGTGGTGCTTTGGTGTGAATATGATAATATAATGAATAATAGTAATATTGGTGGGGGTATTACTATTATTATTATATTTATTATATTTATTATTATTATTATATTATTCTTATTAATATTATTATTATTATAGGTGTGATAATATTATTATTATTATAATTATAATTATTGTTGGGTGTATTACTATTATTATTATTATGTTGAATATTACTATAATATTATAATAGTATTATATTATATTATTATTATTATTATAATGATTATTATAATTATTATATTAGAATTATTATTGGGAATATTAGTGGTTGGAATAAGTAAAATAAGAGGTGGAAGGGTTATTGGGAAGTTAGAACGGAAATATGAAAAGTCATGATAGAAACCGTGAGGAAGAAAATATGAAGGGGTAGCAAGGAGATATTAGAAAAGTTGGAATAGAGAGAAAAGGGATTACCATAGATCGTGGGAAATTGGTGTGATAATAATAATAATAATATTATTATTATTATTATTATTATTATTATTATGTTATTTTTATTAGTTATTATTATTATTGGGGTAGGAAATAAAAAGGAAAATAGAATATGAAGGGGTGGGGGAAGTATTAGAGAAAATAACACGATAGAAAGAGGAAGAGAGAAAGAGCGATAGAAAGAGAGAAGAGGAAAGAACGAGAGAAGTGAGAAGAACGAAGGAAAAAGGGAATGAAGAACGGAAAGAAAAGAGGAGGCCAAGAGACCAAATCCAGGAAGAATTTCATCGATCAACCTATTAACAAGGTAAGGGGGGAGAAACTTGATTGGGAATGGTATATACATGTATAGAGTAGTGGGGATTCCTTAACCCCGTAGGAATGTATCGTTGATGAAGTTTTATATTGACATGCTATTGATTGTTGAGTTATGTTAATGTTGATGGATTGAAATATGTTGATTGTTGGTGAATTGTTGTTTTTGGTTAATTTGGCGTATAGGTTGGGTTTACGCTTTTAGGGAAGTTCTGTGTGACCTTTTTGATGTGTCGATAGATTGTTAAGTGATGACTTTGAAATAATATGTATATTATGATGTACGGATGTTTGATGTTGCCATTGTTGATTGACTGTTGGTGTTGGTTTAGTTTGAGTAAGGTTCAGAGTAACTCTAAAGTGCCGGTAGTATGCCGTAATGTTGATCTGGAGTAGAATTATAGGAAGATTGATAAGCCTAATATGCATTGGTCATAATACGGATAGTATAGGAAGTGGATGTTATAGAATAGGCTTGAATCGGAGAAGAGTGAGAATTCTGAACTGTGAGAACTTGAGAAGTCGCAGGCAACTCGCTAGCACTTCGCTTAGCGAGAAGGCAGCGAGCGTTCGCTAGGTGCTCGCCTAGCGAGTGAGGTAGCGAGTGAGTCCAGTAGGTTCTGTTTGCCTTCGCGAGGAGGTTCGCTAAGCGAACAGGTAGCGAGTATTCGCTGTGGCGAGTTGGATAGCGAATCATTACAGTAGCCACTGCTGTCATTCGCGAGGAGGTTCGCTAAGCCAACAGGTAGCGAGCATTCGCTGGGAGCTCTCCTAGCGAGGGTGTAGCGAGCGTAGTAGAATGTGGTTTTTCTATGCGGTTATGCTGTGTGCGCTAAGAGTGTAGTGCCCTTGGACTTTGTTGATTATAGGGGAGATGATTGAGTGTTATAGGGTGAGTACTCGGTGATAGTATGAGATTTCCGTTACTAATTATTTAAATGGATAATTAGTTGGTGTATGAATCATGCAGAGCATGGTGTAGTGATCAGTAGGATCGTGTATTCCCGAGTGGTGGGACGTGTTTATATCTTGGTGATAAAGTATGAACTTGTTTACTTGGTGACGGTACTCGTTTTCCTTGATATTGTTGGTGAACAATTAGTTAACGTATATGTATGTAGTGATCAGTAGGATCGTGTGTTCCCGGGTGTTGGGATGTGGTTATATATGGTGTTATAGTATGAATTTATTTACTATCTGATTGATTTATATGGTGTTGGTGTAATATATCTACACATATATGCATTGATGTATGATGATATGATCAGGAGGATCGTGTGCACTTAGTGTGCCTAAATATGATAGTTATGCATTGGTGTGTGCATATCATGGTGTTTTGGTGGGATGAATCATGTCTCAGGAGGAGCGTAAGTGATTCATCCGTACTCCTTTGTGGAGAATGGTGGGGGATAGATCATGTCTCAGGAGGAGCGTAAGTGATCTATTCAGGTTCGATTGAATGAACCAATGAGTCGGTACCACATGCATGGTGTTGAGTTGCATATTTGCATTATAATATGTTATGTTGTCATTCGAACAGTAGGTTCGTTATATGGAGTTGTTGGGGCGAATATTGGTGTGTTGGTGTGTTTTACTACCTTGTTTACATGTATTACATTACCAATATATTTTTGATCATGTTTTCTCACCCCTTGGTTGTTGTTGTGTCTGTGCTTCTCCTGAAGTACAGATAATCCAGGTACTTAGATAGCTTGGATGGTGGTGTGCCAGTCGAGTCTAGGATGCTCTGATACGTAACACGGGATATGGGTGTTTTAATTGTTTTATGTCAAACTTGTTGTAATCCTCTGATACTTAGATAGCTGTAACCTTTTTTTATGAATTATAATAATAAAGATTTTACGAAATTTGGCGGATGGCCGAGAATGTTGGAATAATGTTTTCCGCTGTATTATTTTTGAGAATAATTAATAAAGTATTTTTATAAAAATTTGGTGATGTGATATCCCACTATTTTGGTGAAAACTCTGATGTTTATTTATAATGTTTATATTTTATTTAATTTGGGAAGTGGGGTGTTACAATTGGTATCAGAGCAGGTCGGTCCGTCCGGCCAATGTTGTCTAGTGTTATTGTTTCCTGGTATGCGACATGTGTGTAAAAACACTGTCGATACATGTTGTTGGTTAACTTTATTGGTAGAAGTGGAATGATTCCAGTGGGGGAGAAGTTGTATTTCTCCGAAAAGCTACAGTGTGGTGGCTTAGTGTGTTGAGGAGTGATATCATAGTTTGGCAAAGATGGTTTGTACCCCATCATGATTTCGGCTGTCTATTAACAAATTGAGGAACTAATCACCCTTAATCTCTTGTTAATAGTGGACGGGATTGTGTTGGATGGGATAGACGTATCTTGCAAGCTTGGGTGGCGTGAGCAGTGAATAGTCTTGAGTTAAGCTAAGTGCTTAAGGGATTATTTTGAGGAATTTGGCGTAAGACGGTGTTGAAGTGTCTATTTTGACTGAAACTTGGAATGAGAAGGAAAGTGAGAAAAATTGGGATTTGTCAATTATTTGCGATTGCCGGAGGTTTCCGGATGAGGTAGGTGATTTACTATCGGAGTGTGAAGTAAAGCTCACACGTTGACTTTGTTGTTGGAACGAGTCCGATATTAGTGACTCCATATGGTGTGTTTTCGTTGGGATTGGAGAAGTTGAAGAGTCAACTTGAAGACCTTGTTCAAGATCCAAGCAAGAAACCCATAGATTCTTCAAGATCCAAGAGTTTCCTTGTGGTAGAAATGAAGAACAAGCAAGATCAAGCAAAATAATCCACAAAAAGCACTTCCAATCTTGCTTCCAAATTCAGATCCAAAACCCAACAAAAATTGAGTGATGAATTGAAGATAATGGAGATGAATGATGGAGGTTTAGATCTAGAATTCAATGATTCTAATGAAGAATTAAAGAATTCAAGTGAAAGAGGTCTAATGGAGGTTTTGGGAGTGAAAAAGTGGAGAGAAAATTGAGAGCAAATTCTCAAGAATGAGAGTGAAATCTGAAAATGAAGGGTTAATTGTGTGAGGTTTGGAGCAAATTCACTTAAATAAGCTCTAGGTTTGGAATCAAAATATGGTTTGGAATATGGATTAACATTTGGAATGGAAACTTGGAGTGGAATTAGGAATGGAGTGTTTGAAATTTGAAGGGAAATGGTGAAAAGTGAAGCAATTCAAGATCCTTCCAAATATGATCAAGTGAAATCAATGGTTAAGAATGATTGGAAAATTGCACATGCTGAAAATTCAAAGATTTTGGCAAACTGCGCTTCAAGTAACTGATTACCCTATATCAGGTAACCGGTTACCCTGTCCAAAAAGTGCCAATTTTGGCGCCAAGTGGAGGGACTCCTGTAGAACTTCCTATTGCCACCTGTTCTGAGCTCTTTTAAGCCTTTGAAACTTGCTCTTGAATATCATAACTATGAGAACACCAGAGATAGCCTGTACACTGTTTCTTGAGCTAAAAATAACCTGCTGAATAAAATAAAATCGACCATTCGATTGCTGGGAAAAATAAATGTTGGAGCCTCTGATGCATGTTGCTTAGACTCTTGCAAGAAAAGGGAACCCTGAGCCACAAAAACACCTTGATCCCATGCCTCAAGAACAAATGCTATGATATGTAGAAATGCAAAATGCAGAGAAACAAAAGCCAGAAAAGGTTAAAACGAAAGGGTAAATTTTGGGGTGCTACAACTACTTATAGTTGTTTACTTGGAAGGTCGTGGATCCATATTACTAGTGCTGTAACTTCAACATTACATCAGAAGATGAAGTTTGTGATTGATGATAAGTTGGTAATCATGCATGGTGAAGAGGATTTGATGGTAAGTAACTTGTCTTCATTCCGTTATTTGGAGGCTGACGAGGATGCTTTGGAAACTTCTTTCCAAGCACTCAAGATAGCCAACGTCGTCCTATTGGAAGTCAAAGAATCAGTGGGCAAGAGTAATCCATCTTTCACATCTTTCAAGAGTACCAGATTAACAATTGAAGGAGGTGTACCCAAAGGTTGGGGAGAGGTGATAAATGTCAAGACAAAGATGGATCGTCATGGGTTGGGTTATAAACCAACTAATGATAGAGCTTCTACATCTACCAAAGGTCGCCCGAAGACTATCCAAGAAGTGTTTGTCAGTGGAGGTTCCCAGATCAATGCTGTTGAAGATGATAATAAGGACGAAGACTTGAGCAATCTGGTATTCAAGTGTGATGCAGCTTTGGACAATTGGGAAGCAGTAGAGATCCCAGTGTTTTTTCCTTTGTCAAAGTAATTTATTGTCTTTCATTTGTTGTTTACAAAAATAATTTCCATAGCCATGCCCAAAGCTATTGGATTATTTTGTAAGGCGACCTTTTTACTTTCAAATGATTATTAATAAATGCATATTGTTAAATTCTTGTTGTTTCTTTTACTGTTTTTCTGCTTTTACCTTTAAAAGAAATTGGCAATCTTTCAAAGCTAGAAAAAAGAACATTTCTCTTGCATTTTCCTTTGGTGAATTTAATAAAATAAGTCATTCTAAACATGTAAAATAATCTCAAACCACGTTGAATCCGATGACCCTACTTTCACTCCTAACCTTGCTTCACCCATTTATCAAGCTGAATATGAGGGTGAGGAGGATTTCGAAGTTCCCACTGAACTGGCAAGATTGGTTGAGTATGAATACACTGAACTTCAACCATACAAAGAGCAGGTGGATTTGATTAATCTTGGCACCGATGAAGAAAAGGAAGATGTCAATATTGGTACAACACTTGGGGTTGATGTCAAGCAGAGTTTGGTCAAGCTTCTAGAATAATATGTTGATGTGTTTGCTGAAGGTGAGAAAATACTTAGAAGGGGGGAGGGGGTTGAATAAGGATTTAGAAAATATTATGGCAATAAAAACACAAAGATTTTTATCCTGGTTCGTTGAACTCAACTAATCCAGTCCACCCTATCAAGAATGATTTGCCTTTCTCCACAAGGACTTAATCCACTATAATCAAACTGATTATAATACAACCACTAAGAGCAACTGTTCTTAGTCTTCTCAAGAACTACTGACCATAACTTGGTCTTCTCAAGGAACTTTTACAATCAAATGTAAACTAAACAAGTGTTTGAATGCTTCTAAGAAAGCTATATCACAACTGTGATTTACACTTAAGTTTAAGAACTTATGAAAACTATTTAGCAAAGAATAATAATTTGTATGAGAGCTTTGAGAGAGTTTTCAATGAATTGTTCAATTTTTGTCAATGTTCGTCAACTAAAGAAAGTTGTTGAAGGCTTGCATTTATAGACTTAGAAATCCAAGACGTTGCAAGCTTGAAGACCGTGTACTGCAAAGTAGCTGTAACCTTTTGTCTTCATATCACTTGACCTTTCCTAGAAGTAGAACGTTCAGAGAAATCCTTTTTGCTTGAGTTCTTATGTCTAGCATAAATGAGGAAAGAGTCGTTTGGCATAACCAACAGATATAACTTTGAATAATCTTCTTCAACAAGTTTCTAATTCACAGCAATTAACATCAGAGCCTTGAGTGATCAGAGTCTTTGATGTCTTCAGAGTTTGCTGTATCAGAGTGTTGCAGCAAGTGTGCTTCAGCGTGTAATTAATCAGAGCATAGTTTAGAGATCAGATTCTTAGTACTTGCAGCAAACAGTACTATCAGAGTCTTCTGTAAAATAGTGCTTGAAACTCTTCATACAAAATCCTCAGTTTACGCTTCAGATGCTTCTGTAGCTTCTGCTTCAGATCCTTCTGTAGGCAGCGCTCAGAGTCTTCTGTAGGCAACGCTCAGAGCCTTCTAAGAGATGCTTCTGATGCTTCAGAGTCTTGCGTAGTTCAACGTTCAGATCCATTTTTGCTTTCAGAAGAATATTAAATTTAATATCTACAGCAAAAAAATACTTGAACAAATTTAGAGTATATAATTTCTTAATACAAAATTTCATAAGTGTTATCATCAAAACATAGAGATATAACTAAGAACCAATCTGTGTTCTAACAATCTCCCCCCTTTTTGATGATGACAAAAACATAGGAAATTTTGTTCAATAAAAGGTAAATATAACTCCCCCTGAGATTATGAATCTCCCCCTGAATTGAACACTAAGAAAGAATAGAAACTTCCCTTTTTGCATGAGTATTCTTTTCAGAATCAAAGCCTGAATGTTCAGAATTAGAGCTTGATTTGGATGAACGTTTCAGAATCAGAGCCTGGTTGATTAAAACTTGATCTTGGGATTTGAGAGTTATTTTAATGAATTTATTCAGATTTATCATTATAGTTCTGAAAGACTAAAAATTCATGTTAGTTGTAACTTGATATATCTGAATTCCATTCAAGTAAAGTTTATTTGAACAGTCAGAATTTCATTTTCTCCCCCTTTTTGTCATAATCAAAAAAAACTTTTAAAGACAAATAAAAGGAAATAGAGAGAAAAGATACAATCAAATTGAGAAAACATTCAGATTCATTCATTCATTCAAATAAGTACTCAGACAGAACAGACAAAAACATCAGATGAAAATATAAAACAGGTGCTCAAACATCAGATAAAGAAAACATAAATCTAGTATTGTTTGGAGAGAAGCATCTTCAGAAGGTGAGTGATCTTCGATGAAGATTGTTCTTACTTGGACATCCACTTCTCAATGTTTTCAGTCTTCTGATCTTGCCTTGCCATCCATGACTTGATCTCAGATTGACTAGCTTCCAGCATAGCAATCTTATCTTCTAATTCTGGGTTCTCTTTCTTGATCTCAGAAGAAGTAGACGGAGCAGATTCTGATGCAGGAGTAGGAACAAAATCAATTTCCATTGGAGTTGCAGATTCTGGTGGCGCAGATGCAGATGATTTTTCCACAATCATCAGAGCCAAAGGATTCTCTTCCTGAATGACTTCAGAAGCAGATCCTTCAACAGTCTCAGAAGTAACAGACATTCCAGAAGATGAAGGTGCATTATCAAGAAGTAAAGTAGGAGATCTGGTTACATTCCAAAGCATTGTTATGGTAAGCTCAGCGAATCTGATCTTCGCATCATTAGAGAAGACACTCTTCAGATTTGAAGCAACAACATTGAATCTGGCAATGAACTTATCCCATCATTCTTCAGAAGCTTCTGGATTGATGCTTGAAAGACATTTCTCTTCCACAGAGTTTAGACTCATTCTGATTTCCTTCTTGAAACTTGCAAACAGAGTATTAACATCCAATCTGGATTTTGGTTTAAGGTAGGTTTCCAGAGGTGTTGGTTTGGGTTGTTCTGGTAGAGGTGGTATCATAAGAGTTGGGATAATGAACAGAGGACGAGGATAGGAAGGAAAGGAGGGTTGTTCAGAAGATAAAGCGAAATTTCTGAATCTGGATGAGGATGAAGTGGGAAACAGAAATGGTTTAAAATTTGATGCAAAGGGAATGACATGAAATGCGCTATTATAGTTCTGGTTATTAATAGCGCTTTTTCAAAAGCGCTATTATAGGACCTGTATTTAATAGCGCTTTTACAAAAACGCTATTATAAGTCACATATTTGATAGCGCTTTCAAACAAAGCGCTATTATAGTACCGGTAATTTGCTTTAATTTTGATAGCACTTTCAAACAAAGCGCTATTATAATACACATATTTAATAGCGCTTTCAAATAAAGCGCTATTATAAGACACATATTTAATAGCACTTTCAAAGAAAGCGCTATTATAATCCACATATTCGATAGCACTTTCAAACAAAGCGCTATTAAAATACCGGTAAATTGCTTTAATTTTGATAGCACTTTCTAACAAAGCGCTATTATAGCACGCTCTCTTCAAAACACTATTCTAATACACTTTTTTTTTACACCAAATCATATATATATATATATATATATATATATATATATATATATATATATATATATATATATATATATATATATATATATATATATATATATATATATATATATATATATATATATATATATATATATATATATATATATATATATATATATATATATATATATATATATATATATATATATATATATATGGCATTTGCATTTTACGACATTAGAATTCATAAAATAATTATAACTAAGTAGCTAAAATACTTGAAATTAAAATAATAATGACAAATGTGATACCATTAATTATGCTTAAGAGTACTTCAAACCAAAATATTTTATAAACACAACTAAAGTATTTTGTCATGTAGTTATTAATTTGGCTAAGAGTACTTCAAACCAAATTCCAAACAAAAAGTACAATCACTTAGCTAGACATATTCTCTAAACTAATGAAAAAAAACAGTAAAGTGAGAATTTCTCACAGATGGTTTATCAACCAAGTCTCTAAGATATATTTGAATTGTGGTAACTGATGTTCATCACACGTTGTTTTATGGAGGAACAAGCCAGAGGACAGTCTTTCACCAACAAGCAAAGGGCACTTGATTAAATTCCAACAATAATTCATGAACGGTCTCTGATATTTTTTGGTAGCTATGAAGACATCGAAACAATCAAGGCTCTATATGCTGCAGAGAGAGGTGATTGTTCAATCATCTGTTACAAGATTTGATTCATAAGTGACAAACAAAAAAATCTCACATTTGCAACCATTTAGACAACTGAACAAGTAGCGGAAATGTGATTTGAAAATATACCTTTTCAGGTTTGATTGGTTTAATTCTCAGCTGAAGCCTTCCCGCACATCCTTCGGTAACTTCCACAACCTGATAGCGCAATTATCGGTAACTATTTGCACCAATCGTGAAAAGAAATGACTTCTTTAGTGAAATCAAGTTGGGATACAAAAATAACAGAACTAACAAGGTCAGTTAGACTAGTGACTATCAGAAAATAAAGAGATTTACTCAATATATGCCATTGGTGCAGCATCGCCAACTCGAATACGAGTCTGAAGCAACCTGGTGTACCCACCAGATCTATCCCTGTACAACACAACGTCTGTTCAGTGTCACAATTAACAGTTATAAATTGGTGATTGAAATTACATCAAGTTTAATACTCACGTGTACCGTTAAGCCAGTTCTGTAAACAACTTGTGGATGACATCGTCCCCTCGCACAAAACTAGCAGTACGCCTTGAAACACATATAGATCCCTAAAAGTTTTGTGTAAACCATAGGTCAATCCAAGTAGTGGAGCTAGATAAGTTGATGAACTTTCAAAAGTATTGTTTAATCCGACAAAACACCATACCGTTGTTTGAGACTGATGTGTTCTGGAAACTTGAAATCTTCAGGAAAAGAATGTAGGTTTGCAACCTAGTTGCAGGATGACAAATACTTTTTAAATTAGTAATATTGCTTGAAATCAAAACAATATAATTTTATAGGTACGTGCATTCTTATGCATGTATTTGTGTTTACGCATGATAGACAAAAATTTACAAAAGTGCATGATATCCCTGAGAATAAAGAAAATCCACTCACCTCTCTCGGCGTAAAGTACCTAAGACGCTGCTCCTTGAGTGATGTTTTGTCCCTCTTCATTGGCTGCACATTCAAATTGAGTTACTAACGATAGCAAAAAGTGAGACAAGTATAATACCTATGAGAATCGCTGCAAAATCATGATAAAAATATTTCTGTACTATCACTGTGGATATACTTTTCTTCATGGAAAGAAAAAAAAAGAAATTGTTAAGTTATGCATCAGTGAATTGTTAGTTGAAGCCATCCAAAAGCCGTACCGCGGTTGCTATCAATAGTGGAGTCTGCAATTAGAGACTGAATTGCTGGAATAACAATGGCAAGTCCTATGCCATTTAAACCTCTTGAAATCGCCACCTATATATCATGCAACAAAGTTATATACTATACTACATATCAAAATTTCTTCATTTTTCATTATGAAGAAAAGAGAAAGAAAATATGAAAATGAGTGCCTGCAAGAAGGTGGAAGAGATTGCGACGAAGAATGTAGCAACAACCCAAAGAAAAGCACCGAGAGCAATAACATGTGCACGATTATGGCGCGTAGCGAGGTAAGCGGCTAGAGGATAACAGAAGGACTGAACGAGGGATCGGTAGAGAGTGAGAGAGCCTAACGCAGTGGGGTCGGCGTTGAGAGCAGCGTCGATCTCTTTGTATACTGCTGGTAGTAATGATGTGTCGTCTCTCTCCATGATGCCTGCTAGATTCACGAGCACCAGTGTGAGTGTTTCTGGTTTCATCTTTACAATTTGGTTTCTATGAATGATGGATAAGTGTGATATAGAAAATGAATCTCCTATGTGTATAGAGTTGTAGACCCAAATGGTGTTTCGGGGTTGACTTGGATTGGTATGGGCATGAGTATAAGAAAGTTTTGGAAAGAAGATGCATTAGTGATTGTTAAAGAGATTGTATGAGTGTGTATGGTTCAAAACATTTCAAATTTCAAACAGTTTTGACTTTAGACCTTCTACAAATGAGATATTGTTAAACAATTTTCTTTCCATGAAAAAGTGAATTGAGTAAGAAGAGGTTTAAATGGCATAGGACTTGCCATTGTTATTCCAGCAATTCAGTCTCTAATTGTAGACTCCACTATTGATAGCAACCGCGGTACGGCTTTTGGATGGCTTCAACTAAGAAAAAAAAAGAAACTGTTAAGTTATGCCACAAAATCTCCCGCTTCAACTGCTCTCCCTGTCAAGTTATGCATAAACATCAATAAAAAAAACTCATCTACCACAATTAAATGTCAGTTATCAATAAGTTTCGAAAACAGTACATCAGACCCGTGCATAGCACTGGTCAAGAATCTAGTGATAAATTACTATTACACCATTTCTGGTGCCACACAAAAACACAACAAGTGCTAGCACAATAGCACAGACACATATACCATAACCCCAATCTCTACCTTGATGATCTTGTATAAACACAAGAACTGTCACTGCCATCAAAGATCCTAAATTTGCAAAGAAGTAGAACCAATTGAGAAACTTAATCATTTCTGCAGCAAAACTGAGTTGCAAGATACACACTGAATATGAAAACAAACTATTTTTAGCATCAATTTCAAACATAAATATGTAATAATTTTCATCTTCAAAAACGCGATTGAAATGGATAGTGTACTGAATCGAAATCGAAAAGTGACGAATTTAGCATAATATGACAACCGAGTTTGCAACCATTTAATATCAATTAATCACAATTGCTCCAAGTGTGAATCGAAACCAAAGTAGCATCACAAAACTATACTGTCACGTGAACATGTATGCAGGAGAATGCTACGACACTTTGATAATGCAGCAGATGCAAGCAGTCATGAACCTATAGTCCCTGTTATCGGCAACAAAGTTTTTCATGAAACTTAATCAATAATAGTGTTATTAACCTCAATATACTAGTACCCAGCTGTTGCCAAACTCATTCAACGAATCAAAATCAAAATCCAGCCAACTAATTGCACAAAACAAGAACAAAATACTCAACGCGCAAGTATAACCCAATTTGCATAATCACAAACAAAAGCAGAAATGTTAACACTAAAACAAAATGATGCTTTTACCGGTTTGTCTCATTGTTTAGGAACCGCAACAAACGTTTCTCTCGCCAAGCATTTGGGTCTCCACTGATGGCAACATTAATGTCTCAATCCTTCAACGCCCAAACCTAACCTGAAGAACAACAAACCTCCCTTCGACCCACCTTACTCCGCCTAACCTGAAGATTGATGCGGCAGTTAAACAAATTCAATTGATAAGCCATTCCCTGCATGATATAAAGTTTGTCGGGTAAAGAAAGTGGAGCTGAAAACAATCCTTCTCAGTCTTGATGAATTATGTGTACCGAGAATATCTTTTGTAGAGTATACTGACCTGACATATAGCCCATTCTGATACGTCAAATATTTTACTCTCCGCACAAACGAAAGCACGCGGGATTTCCACCTGTGAAGACAAGATCAATGTTCAGAAACTAAATGCAAATAATGAAATGAAGTCGGGAAAATTATTAGCTTACTTTTTGAGGCCTGTCAAAAACTAAAGACCCCTTATATTCGACCCATCCATCGCCATCCTTCACTTGATAAAACTGACAGCAATCCTATTTCCAGATAAGATGAAAAATTCATGTAAAGTGGGCATGAAGTTGAGAGAAAGAAGGAATTTAATAATCAGGATGTAATGGATCAAAATCAGACCTGACACCATCTTGCTTTGGCCTTACTTCTGTTGGTGCACACCCAAACATGTGAATTCCCACACTTAGTGCACTGTATCCGTCTGGATTCTTCGGAACGATATTCAGTATTATCCTGAGGAGAAAACATGTACCATCACTATATTTCTAATAAAGATCATTCAGAAGATTCTACGGACTCTATGTGCAGAGCTCAGGTAGAATATGAAGGCCATTCACAAGAATATTGTGAAATTTACCTGATGTGAACTACTGTGGGATTTCTGGCAGACACTTTTAGCCATGGATTCTTCTTTTCTTAATTGTTCATCATAGTCTCTCTTCTTCACAGAGTCAGCAAGAACCTGGAAAAGTGTCATAATATTTATGTCTTACATATTATAAAATGCATATGCATTTAATGCCTACATATAAAATATAAAGATAGCTTCTGCAGCTTTTACATAGAACTTTACCTCGTATGCACATTGAAGCTACATAGAACTTCATAATGATTCAGACTCTTCAATATCCTTCTCATTTCATTAATTGAATTTGTTTGCTCTCTAACAACTTTATTGACCAAAAGTTTTTTCTGCTTATCAACAACTGATGCGGAATACCGGACCCACCTAACCTGAAGAAACCCATCGAAACCGTTAAACACCGGAAACATCCCTTCGTTAACATCAAAACAGAACCGGACCTAAACCCCTCTTTTAACCCTAACTTCAACATCCGAAAATCTTCAACACAGAATCCACATTCCATCTCTCACCATTAACAGAACCACACACAAAACGCCGGAAAACTCCTTCAAACATCGGAACCCCTTCCAGAAACCTTCACCTCCGACCGTTAATCCATCCCTCACTTCAAACTGGCTTCAAACCCATTTCATCCGTAAATCCAACTTCAAAACACCCCCAAAACCAGAACCGAAAGTGGAAGAGAGATTCAAAGTGAAACAACTGAACACCCAATCATAAACCTTAACCCCTCTTTCAGTAATCCAAATCTCCATTCCTTCCGCCGTAAACCTCAAACTTCAATCGATTTCCATCATCAAAACCAAACCGTTCAGAATAATCATCATCAACAAACGTAAACCAGATTCAGAAATAGAATAAGAGGAGATGGAGAGAGTTTGAAGAGAGAGCCAGTGAAACGAGATTGAGAGAGGGGAATCCGAGTAATGATACGAAGAAGAAGGCTCTTGGCTTCTATTGTTTTTCTTTGCTGATTTATTTTTACTTTTTATTTCTTTATTTTAATAGCGCTTTTATAAAAGCGCTATCTTAAAACACAATGATAGAAACGATAGCAGTTTCTAAGAAAGCGCTATTGTAGTTACATATTTTAATAGCGATTTTTAAAAAGCGCTATCGTAGTGCTTTTAATAATAGCGCTTTTATAAAAGTGCTATTGTAATACAACATTTTAATAGCGCTTTTTAGAAAAGCGCTATCTTAGTGAATATCTATAATAGCGCTTTTTTACAAAGTGCTATCAAAATCATATTCTCTGTACTCTTTAATAGCGCTTTACTATAAAACGCTATTATAAATATGTTTGTTTCCTTTTTAATAGCACTTATTTTAAAAACGCTATTAAAGTAGGCGATACAAAAAAGCACTTTTGGCGTAGTGATGGTTTAGAAGTGAAGGGGGTAAAAACAGAGTTACGAGAAAGCAAAGGTTCTGAAGGAATGATATCTAGCGGTTGTTTAAGATAAGTTTGAAGAACAGATGGAAGAACGGTTGTAGAATGAGGTTTGTATGGAGTGGTAGGGATAGATGGGTCTATTCTGGTATAAAAGTGTTTAAGTTTTAGACCAGAAGGAAGCGGATCAGAGGGATGTGGTTTAAAGGATGCAAAAGATACAAACTCAGATCTTCTTGGTTTAGGTTTTGGAGTGGGTTTAGGAATGATTGTATCAAAGGAAATAGATGTGTCTGGTTGTTTTGGTTCATATCCTCTGAGAGATGGGGGTGAGCTTACATCTGGGTGAACATCAGATTCAGATGAATTAGATGAGGTAGAAGAGGGACAAGAAGTAGAAGATATATCAAACATAGTTTTGAAGGGTTGGACATCCAGAACCTCAGAATCAGATATGTATGATTCAGTAGGTTTGGGTTGCTCAGGTTGAGGATTTGGTTGTGGATTGGAAGGTATAAATTTTGGTGTTTCAGATACAATAGGTTCAGATGGTATTGTTTCGGGTACAGAAGTTTGTTGTTGTTTAGGTTGTTGTGGTGGTTCTGGTGGGGGAATGTCAGATGATTTTGGTGCAGGAGTTTGTTTGTCAGATGAGGGATTATCAGATGGTTTAGATTGTGTTGGTTCAGATGGATACTTTTCAGATGGAGTTGCAATAGGTTGGTTTACAGATGATCTAGCAGAAGGTTTCTTAGGTTTAGAAACACGAGGAGGTGAAGGTGAAGGTGATGGTATAATAGGTTCATGAAGAGTTTGATCAGATGTTAATACCTCTTGTACAGTTTCCAGAATTTCTTTGAGACTTGCCTCTGGAGGATTGATTTCTGATTTCTTGACTCTCTTAGGCTTGACAGCAGTAGCTTCACCAGTGGCTTTCCTCTTAGGCTTAGAAGGTTCTTCTGAAGCAACCTTTCTCTTCTTCTTATGTCTGGCCTCATACAGATCTGGAGCAGGTTCACCTGCCTTCTGAACTAGATTTGCTGGCAGAGGAATTCCTTCATTCCGACAGTCTGTGATGTATTGCAGAACAATGTCCCTTGGTTCATTTGCAAAGAACATAGGGAAATTTGCAACTGGGACTCTTCTTTGAGTGACCTCTTCAGAGTTAAATTTCTTTGGAGCAGAAGTAACGTCTTCTACCACTTTCATTCTCTGAAGACTCTTCCCGTTCAGAGGTTTTCCAACTGCAGAAGCCAATTCTTCCTTCATTCCAGCTTCAAACAGATGACTAACAAGACCATTCTCAGTCAGAATGTCTGAGATAAGTCTTCCCATTGGAATCCAGTTTCTAAGCTTCTGGTGCTTGTTTCTGAACTCTTCCCTTGATTGTTTAACATGCATCCACAGATGATTAAACAGAAGATATGGCAGATCCACCTTGGTACTCTGACTCAGACAATACATAAAGTATAGCTGATCAGTGTTGACATAATCTGGAGAATTTGAAGATTTTCTATGGTGAATGCAGCTCATGAAAATCTTAGCCCAGATTCTGTAAATTGGTTTCAGATCCTTGACCTTGTTAGAAGCTACTCCAAAAGTGCAAACTTCTTTATACACATCAGTTATATCCACACGACCAGATGGTAGATTAGTGACTCCATCAGTCTCCTCATATCCTATGAGTTTCCTTATCAAAGCTTCAGTAATGATGATTTCTTTCCCCAGAACGAAAGAAACTATGAACTTAGGGTAACAAGAAGCATGTATCCAGAATTCCTTTACCAGACGAGGGTAAACTGGTCCCGTTAATCTGTCAAAGAACTTGGTCCAACATTGTGCATCAATAATGGGACGAAGATCATATCCATTTTTTGCAAATGATTCAAAGTTGACTATGGACTCACACAGAACTTCCAACTTATCAACAGGCGTGAGTAGTGTTCTGATAGGTTCCTTAAATGGGACAGCACCCATGTTTGATGAAGTAACAACAACCATTGTAGATTGGAACTGAGTTGCGGTTGAAGATGAAGTATCCATTTTTGAAGAAGTTGAAAAAGAGGGTTTACGAACAGATTTGGGTTTTGGGTTGAGATGAAGGCAAAAGAACAAGCAGAAATGCATAAACATGTTTGTGAGAGTGAAAAGTGTGAAATGGTGAGATTTGTGGAATTTATAGAATAAATTTATGGCAAATAGAAGGTCACACGCTTAGCACGTGCACAATTAGCAATTAATGGCATTTAATAAAGACAAAAATAATCATTTCAAAGCAATAAATGATTCTGACAATTGAGGGGAAAACTAGAAATCAACTATTCAAACGTTACCTCAAATGTCTCTTCAGTATTGTGCACGCCATCCTTTCAGATTTAGAGTGACACGTGTTTGCTTGCATGTACTTTTGAAATCTCTTTGAGAAATGAAACGTTAGCCAATGTTCAGATCCTCTGAGACTTGTTAGTTCAGATACACATGGAAATAATAATTCAAGAAATTAAATAATTGACAGATGAAATACTTCAGAGCTTAAACATTTTGCATCTGAGAAGGTTGCTTCTGATAAATATTATTCTGGACAAAATTCCATACCAATATTTTTCAGAATAAACTTAAACCTATCTTCAGTAAGGGATTTTGTGAAAATATCAGCCCATTGATGATCTGTATCAACAAAGTCTAATTTTATAATACCCTTCCGAACATAGGCTCTGATGAAGTGATGTTTAATTTCTATATGCTTAGCTTTAGAGTGTAAAATTGGATTTTTAGACAAGCATATAGCAGAAGTATCATCACAGAATATAGAAATATTACTCTCAAAGATCTGATAGTCTTCTAGCTGACTTTTCATCCAGAGCATCTGTGTGCTACATCCAGCAACAGCTATATATTCTACCTTTGTAGTTGACAGCACAATTGTAGGTTGTTTCTTGCTATACCAGGAGATTAAATTTCTTCCCAGAAATTGACAACTTCCAAAAGTACTTTTTCTTTCAACTTTGTCTCCAGCGTAATCAGCGTCATAGAATCCAACTAGTTTAAATTCATCAGATCTTCTATAACACAAACCCACATTAGAAGTACCTTTCAGATACCTTAGAATCCTCTTAACAGCTGTTAAATGTGATTCTCTAGGATCTGATTGGAATCTTGCACACAAGCATACACTGAATAAAATGTCAGGTCTAGAAGCAGTTAAGTAGAGAAGAGATCCAATCATACCTCTGTAGAGTTTTTGATCTACTTTCTTACTTACCTCTTCCTTACCAAGAGTACTTGTTGGATGCATAGGAGTCTTTGTCATCTTACTATCAATCATGTTGAACTTCTTCAGGAGCTCTTTTACATATTTGGTCTGATGAATGTAAGTGCATTCTGGAGTCTGGTTGACTTGAATTCCCAGAAAGAATCTCAATTCTCCCATCATGCTCATCTCAAATTCAGCCTGCATACATTGAGCAAACTCCTTTCCCAGCATAACATTGGTAGATCCAAATATAATATCATCTACATATATTTGACAAATTAACAGATCCTTCTTAAATGTTTTACAGAAGACAGTTGTGTCCACTTTGCCTCTGATAAAATTTTTCTCCAGAAGAAAATTACTTAATCTCTCATACCAAGCTCTGGGAGCTTGTTTTAAACCATAAAGAGATTTCTTAAGTTTAAAAACATGTTCTGGAAATTGATCACTTTCAAAACCAGGAGGTTGGTGAACATAAACTTCCTCTTCTATAATCCCATTTAAGAAGGCATTCTTAACATCCATCTGATATAGAGTGATGTTATTTTGTGCAGCAAAAGAAATGAGTAAACGAATAGATTCTAATCTGGCCACAGGGGCATAAGTCTCTGTGTAATCAATTCCTTCTTGCTGGTTATAACCTTGAGCAACAAGCCTTGCTTTGTTTCTTTCAACTTCTCCTTTTTCATTCAACTTGTTTCTGAAGTCCCATTTAGTTCCAATTATATTAAATCCTTTTGGTCTTGGAACCAAATCCCAAACGACATTTCTTGTGAACTGATTGAGCTCTTCTTGCATGGCAATTATCCAGTCATTGTCTTGCAGAGCTTCATCCACAGAAGTTGGTTCAATAATTGACACCAAACCAAATAACGACACTTCAGATGATCTGAGGTAGGATCTTGTTCTTATAGGGTCATCCTTCTTTCCAATGATCACATCCTCTGGGTGAGAGGCCTTGATTCTAGAAGATGATCCTCTAACATTTGATTCTTCAAAAATATTCAAGTTGTTCATTTGAGAAGCTAAAGGAGTTGCATCTGGTGTTGCTTCTGGTTCCTTCACTTGAACTTTTTATGCCTCTGAGCCTTCAGAGTCTGTGAGAATTACTTCTCTATCTGCAGAACTTTCATACTGCTTTGGCTTTTGAATGCCAAACTTATCATCAAATCTAACATTTATAGATTCTTCCACAATCTGTGTTTCAGTATTGTATACTCTGTAGCCTTTAGAGCGTTCAGAATATCCAAGCATGAAACACTTTTGTGCTTTAGAATTAAACTTGTTTAGATTCTCTTTAGTGTTTAACATATAAAATATACATCCAAAAGGATGAAAATAAGAAATGTTGGGTTTTCTGTTCCTCCACAATTCATAGGGAGTCTTCTCCAGAAGAGGTCTTACAGATACTCTGTTCTGAATATAACAGGCTGTGTTTATTGCTTCTGCCCAAAAATGCTTTGCCAGATTAGTCTCGTTGATCATGGTTCTGGCCATTTCTTGCAAAGTTCTATTTTTCCTCTCTATAACTTCATTATGTTGTGGAGTCCTAGGGCAGGAGAAATCATGAGCAATGCCATTTTCATTAAAATATTTTTCAAAATATTTGTTTTCAAATTCGCCACCATGATCACTTCTGACTTTAATAATTTTAAAATCTTTTTCATTCTGGACTTGTTTGCAGAAGTCAAAGAACACAGAATGTGACTCATCCTTGTGTTTTAGGAACTTCACCCATGTCCATCTGCTATAGTCATCAACAATGACTAATCCATACTTCTTGCCTCTGATGGATGTAGTTTTCACTGGTCCAAACAGATCAATGTGAAGTAACTCTAATGGTCCTGAAATTGAAACAACATTCTTAGATTTAAAAGAAGATTTTGAAAATTTTCCTTTTTGACATGCTTCACAAAGAGCATTTGAGTTGAACTTCAACTTAGGAAGTCCTCTGACCAGATTGAGTTTATTAATCTGAGATATACGTCTCATATTAATATGCCCCAATCTTCTGTGCCAGACCCATTGCTCATCATTAACAGACATAAGGAATTTTACATTTTGAACCTTAAGTTCTGAAAGATTGATTTTGTAAATGTTGTTCTTCCTCTTTCCATTAAATAGGATTGAGCCATCCTTCTGACTAACAGCCTTGCAACATTTTTGATTAAAGATTATATCATAACCATTGTCACTTAATTAACTTATGGACAATAGATTATGCTTTAATCCTTCTACAAGTAAAACATTAGATATAGAGGGAAGGTTACCATTGCCAATAGTACCAGAGCCAATCATCTTGCCCTTCTGATTCCCTCCAAACTTGACATCTCCTCTAGATTTAAGCTCCGGGCTTTGGAACATAAACCTTTCTCCCGTCATGTGACGTGAGCAGCCGGAGTCCAGGTA
>CAWUDS030006658.1:1862699-1960531 GCA_963859935.3 Lathyrus sativus
TGTGCTTAAAAGCATGGCAACCCTCGATGTCGTGTCCGAGTGCCCCGGAATGAAACTCACATTGCTTACTGGCATCGTACCCTTGAGGAAACACTCTCGTTGGTGGTTCCAACGTTCTCTTCTCAACCAGATTAAACCTCAATAAGGTCTGCAAGAGCTCAGCATATGTCATAGGCGGTGCCTCAAACATTCTCTTTGGCTTCCCTTCCTGGATCCTTCGCTGAGCCGGATGTATCTTCTGTTGCTGCTGCTCAGGTTCCACATGCACAGGTGGCGCGAGCTTCTTCATTGCGGCTTCAAATAGCTGGTCGTCCTCTTTCCGAAGCACGTTCTTGACTACCTCCATGATCAAGCTCATTTGGGTCTTCAGCTGACTGTTCTCCTCTTTGAGAATCTTCTGCTCCAGGCGCATCTCTTGCATGTCTCTCATCATCTGCCCCAGCTGGCTTTGGACTTCAATCAATTCAAACTGATTCTGTTCCATATCTCTGGAGGAATTCCTGCAACAAACTGGAGGAATGAGGAAATAAGGCCCATGGTTCTGATATACCTGCTAAATGATAATGCAGCGTAGCAAACAAACACATATTCATAACGAGACAAAGAGAAACTCAAGCTATAAGCACACAGACGAACATCTCCCACACGTGTACAACCAACAAAATCAGCAGGTAAGCACAACTGAGTATGAATATAACGACCCCAGCCAACAATCCTGGTGGTGGTCGGCAGACACTAGTGCACAAAAACTAAACGGATTAAGCAGAGAAAACAGATGCGACATCTGGCGCAAAAACCTCTAGAAATTTCTCCCATACAACTGAACTTTCTGATTGACAATCTTCAGAGCACACACTTCCTGTGGAGTCCTCCATGACATTAACTGACGAACCCACACAACTGGAGGATGGAAAATCATTAATCTGAACAAATCCCTGAGGCGTGATGCAAATACGGCTAGAGTCTAACAGATCTTGAACCTGACTTCTAAGCACCTTACAATCATTTGTTGAATGACCCTGTGCCCTAACATGGTACTCACAGCGGGCGCTGGCATCAAAACCTGGAGGATACGGTGGGATCACCGGCTTAGTCTCTTTCGGCACTATCAATCCACTTCTGACCAGATCTGGCAACAACTGACTGTACGACACCGGTAGCTGAGTAAACTGCCTTTCAGGTTTCCTTGGTCTTCGTGGGGCATGCTGACGCGATCGGCGATAGGATGATCGTTGACTTGAAGTGTCTGAAAACTGATCCTGAGATGCTAGAGATTCTGAGACGACGTCAGTTCCTACTTCCCACTCTTCTTGAGAACTGACAACTGACTCAATCTTATCAACTGGGACGTAAGGAACATCTCGAAACTTTCCACTCCTGAGTCCTCTCTCAACAATCTCTCCCAGCCTCATCAGGCCCACAAAGTTTGTGCAACTGAACAATTTGTCAAAATAATGGCCTTTCAGAGTACCCAAGAAGATGTCAACCAGTTCTCTTTCCGGAAGCGGTGGTTGAACACTAGCAGCCAATTCTTTCCATCTTCGCAAATACGCTCTGAACGATTCATTCTCCGCCTGAGACAATTCTTGCAGATCTACGAGACTAGGAGTCAAATCCAGGTTGTAATCGTACTGCTTCATGAAAGCTCTGGCTAAATCCACCCACGATCGAATCTGATTACTCTCTAATTGCACATACCATCTCAGGGATGCCCCAGTCAGGCTATACTGGAAGCAATGGATCATTAGTTGGTCATTTCGCACAAACGAAGTCATCCTTCGACAGAACATCATCAAATGCAACTTTGGACAGCTATCTCCCGTGTATTTTTCAAATTCCGGCACTTTGAACTTGTACGGCAACACCAGGTCAGGAACCAGACACATGGCTACAGCATCCAGGTTAACGGCATCTTTCGCTTCCAAGGCTTTCATTTGCTCTTCCAATGCTCGGAGTCTTCTACCATCGTCAAGAGCTCTTGGGTCTACTAACCCGGTCACTGGAATATCTCTCCGGTAATTCATCACAGGGAAAGCAACACTTTGATTGTTAATAGGAGGATGACGTTCATTTCGGGCAACGAACGGCTCATGCCGATCTCGGTTCTCAACAGCAGGCTGCACAACTTGGGCTGCAGTAAGATTGTTTGCTTGCGGGAAGCCTTCCATAGAATCATACTGATGGTTGGACGCCACAGTAAACCTTGCCAAGGTGTTAGGAATCTGGAAATTGCCTTCAGACATAGCCACCAATTACCTGTAACCGACTATGCTGCTTGATTCTGCTCAAATTTGCTTCAGCCCCTTGGTCGTCTTCAACACTCCACTCTTGCCTCAAACAATTCCCTGAGAATCACTTTCTGGTGAAAACAAAGGCTGGATAAGTGCTCTGACCTGCTAGAGAAATGCTATGCAGTATGATTTATGCAAACAGAAATACAAAAATGCTAACGTGCATGTGTGCATTGGAGATATTTTCCCCCCAATTCCAGTGTCAGTGGTAGCAAGACGAGATAAACCATAAAGACAATATTTGGAAAAACCCTCATATATTAATTAGAATAACTGTCTTGTCAAGAAGTTACATAACTATGCTCCATACAGCTGATATGATAAGGAGGATCCCAGCCAACATGCCTGGTGGTGATCTCAACATACAGAATACAAGAGAGAAATCAAGTACGGGTACGGTTGCGGAAGTCCTCGACCATCTTCTTTGTCTCTGCATGATCTGGTTGATAAATCAAACCTTCTATCAGCCGATCCCTCTTCCTGACCGTCCCCTGGATGTCTCTGACAAAGTCTTCCCAAGCCTTATCATTGGCACCGCCCCCACGTTTGGGTCTCTTGGCATCTGCTCTATGTTGGAAATCTTCCAAATTCTTCATGGCATCTGTCAGCTTGCGCTCGGCTTCGTATCGGCGACAGGCTTCCTCTTCAAGCTCTTCATTCTTCACTTTGACCTGTTCTTCTAACTGAGCAATCTGTGTCTTCAGCTCTTCTTCCCGCTCCTTGCGCTTGGTCATAGTGAGATCCCAGTGCTCTCTGAACTTGGCTAGCTTTGTGTAGGCCCTTTCCAGCTCTTGCTTCTTGGTGGCCAACACACTACTAACTGAGTCTACATCTAACTCTAGACGCTTCTTGGTTTCAGTCAATTCCAACAGCGTAGTCTTCAGATGCTTCAGAGTTTCAGCCTGTTGCTTGGAAAAGTATCCTGTTTCAATTTTTCCATGACGAAGCTGGGCATTCTCCTGCTCTAAAGCCTCTTTAGCCCTTGCTAGCTCTTCTTTCTCCGCCATCAGCTGCTTGTAGACCTGCATGTCCACAGTGGTGGGTTCCTCCACCGGAGAAGGATGCAATGGCTGAACCGCGGGATACGGCATAAGGAACTTCACAGCTCGCTCACGAATCCATTCTGCATATGGGCTAGGAACTCGAGTATCCCCTCTGCTACCTGAAAGCTTCCCTCTCTTGTGCAAGTTCTTCCATGCCTTCTCGAGCTTGGTCAGCATTTCTTTCCCTATTGCCCCGGTGAGATACAGAGATTCCTGTATCTCCTCGGGCTTTGGCGCTCCATGAGGTACATACCCAAATTGCTTGATCAATAAGGAAGGGTTATAGTTGACACAACCTTTCCTTCCTATTAACGGAACATTCGGGAATCCTTCGCCTTTGAGTATGACTTCAGCTCCAAATACCTCTTTATTGACCCATACCACGTTCTCAGCAGTCAATCCCATTAAGCGCTCGGGCCATCCTAGAGAATTGATAGATGTGACAAACGGGCCTGACTTAGGCATATGACTGGTGAACCACCTGCATAGGAGAGGTACACAGCAAGACACATTCCTTCCTCGTCGCTTTTCATTCTGGTAGTGAGTTGAATGGTGGATATCTCCCAGCAAAGTAGGAACTGGATTCTTCGCAGCCAAAATATAGAAGGCATCTGAATCAACAAAATCAGGAATGTTCGGGAACAACACGATGCCATAAACACATACAGCAAGGATGACGTCAAAAACACCCCAGCTACCCTTCTGGGCATATTCCCGAGCCTTCTCCACCAAGACATCCAACGGAAATCCCCATACGTCTCCTCTTTTGATCATCTTCCCAGACAGCTCAGACTCTTTCAAGCACAGGATGGCAGAAAGCTCAGCCAGCTTAGGCTCAGCGTCCGTACGATAGAAAGGCATCTGCTCACGGATCGGTATATCCAGAAGTGCCGAATACTCCTCCAGGGTAGGAGCCAAAACGAAGTCGGGAAATACAAAACACCTGAGCTCCGCGTCGTAAAACTGTAACAGAGTATAGATGCCGCTGGTCTCGTAGGCAGATGGCTGATAAACGTAGGTCAGAATCCTCCCATATCTCTTTCTGAAGTCACCCATTCCCCTCTTCTTAGCAATAGCAATCAACTCTAACAATAGACTGATATTCGGCGACGGAAACTTATAGGGCAATACTCTCTTCAGGTTTTCCATGTCTTGCTAGGAACAAACACCAGAACTGGAAGGGAAAATATGTACCTGCAATACACACACGTTAGTTGAATGCAGATGGTAATGATGCAATATGATAAATAATGCAATCTGTGAACACAGGGGCTATGCTGTAGCCTGAAGAGGAATATCTCTGTGATCAAGAACAGAAAACCATCACGGTCATCAGAACCTCATGCCACTAACTACCATCTGATACTCAAAATATCAATCCCCTGGTAAGAAAACCATCTGAACCTCTGTATCTGACGAGAAAACCATCAGATAATAGAACCAACCTCAGATAAGAAACCCATCTGACCCAAACAACACACCTGGAGATAAATCAAGAACACCATCTGATAACTACTGAATCATGGTTTCTGAAGGCCAGTTTTCCTGCAATAACCCAGTCCCTCTCACAGGTAGGATAGACCTAATCCACGGACAAAGGTACGGCATCCTATGCGGTCATCAGCGTCACAGACTTTCATGAATGACGATACGATTCCCAGAAAGAGTGGCATCATCAAGTCATGAAGAGGCCTAACTTAGCTGACTTCCAAATGATCGGTCCCCAGGGTCGACAACCCTCACGTCTGGACTCCCCTCAGATCCTCAGGACCGGAAAGGAGCACCTCTGCAAGAATCTCGTCTGAGCGCAGATTTTCGTAGGGAACTGTGCCTGCTCAGCAGACAGGTTCGTCTACTACTTCTCCGCAACTATACCTAGGTGTGTACTCAAGCCCAGGTCCGGCTTTTCACTCACAGTAACCTCCCTTTGCCCACAACAATAATCATAATAATATAATGCTGGAAAATAAATGCGGAAAGGTAAAGGTACAGAAAAGTAAAGTGCAGAAAAGTAAAACACAATATGCACAACACCCAACAAATAAACATCCAAGCGCTAGGATTGACTCGCGTAGGGGATGGGAAACGGTCCCAGCATAAGGGATGGGAAAAGTCCCTAGATGCTATAAAGTCCCCAGCAGAGTCGCCAGCTGTCGCTACTGCGAAAATCGGCGCCGGCTTGACAGGAGAGTCGCCACCGTGCGTTATTTATCCCTCAGAGCGGGAAAGGAAACGCTCGAAGTAAACCTCGCAAAGACGGGAAAAAGGTATGGTCATCGCAACCAAAACCTGGATTCGGGAGTCGGTTACGCAAGGGGAAGGTATTAGCACCCCTCACGTCCATCGTACTCGATGGGATCCACGCTTGGTGTTTATAGGTAAAAGGGTGTGTTATCTATCTACACTAATGGCTGGTCTGAAAAGAAAATAAAAGGACAGGACTCGACAGAACATACGGTGTTTTGGGCCTACGTATTCCCTCGTGCAATGGGAAAGTCAGAGTCAACGTAGTTCGACTTCCTACGTCTAAACGGGGGAGAGGTTGCTCGCCAGGATATCGCATCCTGTGCCTACGTACTTCCATCTGGTATGAAAGATCAGAGCAAACGTAGTTCGACTAACTACGGGTAAACAGGGGGCTCTCACACAGCAGTGAGAAAACAAACTGGTCTCTAAGGCTCGGGAACCTACAAATACGATCTGGTCTCAAATGCACTCGGGCAAGAGAAAGGGATAACAATCAGTCGTTAGCGGGAAAGTCTCGATCGCACAGCCGCGAGAGAACAAAGGTTAGTTGTTAGTGTGCTCGCTAGGATATCGCATCCTATACCTACATATCTTCGTCTGGTACGAAGAATCAGAGCAGCTGTAGTTCAGCTAACTACGGGTCAAGCTACTCAAAAGCTCCTACAGAAAGGAAAGGGAAACGACACCCTAAACTATGACTGAAAAACAGGGGAATCTACCTACTGCTATCATGCCTGGTTGACCGTCCTAATGTCTATCATAACGACTCCGCAGCGGAGAAGTCAGAGCTCCTAAGGGATCATGGCAACAGGACTAAACTACAAACAAGAAACTGAAGAGTAAAGGAATACTGAAAATATGCATGAATGCAACAACTAGATAAACAAGGCACAGAGACCGCAAACCACAAAGGCAAGGGAGCTCAGCTCTACCAAATACAAACAAGCAAAGCCACGCAATAACAAACAAGCAGAAGGAGGACCACCTCAACTTCTCATGCACACAAAGGCTACTTCTAAGATGCACCTACTCAGAACTATCTAGATGAACACCTAAGTCTAATGCAACATAACATCACACAAGTCAAACAATCCAAAGAGACTAACCCTGAGCAGGGCCTCTATCCACAAAACAAGAAACTACTCCTGGGCACGGCCCCTAACAAACCTGAAACAATCCCCTAGTATATCTCTAAACAAAACTCTACACAATACCCTAAGCAAAGATCTAAGCAAAAATTATAATCAAACCCTAAGCAAGAGGAATCAATCCCAGTCTTCCAAGCTTCAGAACAAGCTTACCGAAGAAAGGGAGCTAAGCAGACAAGCTCATAGTGCCTTCCTCAGGAAAGTACCAGGAGGTTACCACCCAGGAATCATATCCTATGCGGCTCGACAACTGTGATCAGTTTACATTCCTCCTCAGGAGAAACTAAACTCACATGAAGGCTCCGGCATCACTGGATATTTGAGAAAACCTATATGTACTAAGGGAACTAAGTGAACAGACTCATAGGACCTTCCTCAGGAAAGTACTAGGAGGCTGACACTTAGGACTTGTATCCTACGTGGCTCAACAACTGTGATCAGTTTACATTCCTCCTCAGGAGAAATTAAACTCACAAGTTGGCTCCAACATCACTGGATACTTGAGAAATCCTAGATAAACTAATGGAACTAAGTGAATAGACCCATAGGACCTTCCTCAGGAAAGTACTAGGAGGCTTCCACTTAGGAATCGTATCCCATGTGGCTCAACAACTGTGATCAGTTCACATTCCTCCTCAGGAGAAATTAAACTCACAAGTTGGCTCCGACATCATTGGATACTTGAGAAAGAGGTGAGAAGAGAGAATGAAAGTCATTCATAGTGCCTTCCTCAGGAAAGTACCATAAACTCCCTTCAAACTTCAGGATCTCGAACCTCACAAACAGACAACAAGCTCCTAGACTAAGCCTCAATCCACTGCAACCTTGCAAGCTCCAACAGGACCTCAACCAGCTCCTATCTTCAAGAAGAACCCACAGGCCAAAAAAAACACAAGAGACTATCTCTGAAGTTCAACCACAGTTGAACTTCAAAGTCAGAAGTCATCAAGACTTCTCCTGTCTTCAAGCTCAGACAAATCACATCAGAACATCCTACAAAAATCTATCAAAAATCTATGGGAAACCTACATGGCTCTAGGACAACATACTGAAAAATCAGAACAAAATTCAACACCAGGTGAAAGAACTAAAATCAGCAACACAGACATACCCACAAACCAATTTATTCAACATCAATAACAGTGAAAAAATGCAATTAAAATGAAAATGCATGATTAAGCTAATGTTTTTATGCTATAAAATTCTACACCGAATTACGAGTCTACAGAAAAAAGAACGGAGTTATTTAACTAAATCTACTATTTTTTATTAATTTTCTAATGACATGTATGCACTAAAAATATTAAAAGAAATCAATTAAATGGAAAATATACAAAAAAATAACAAACAAAAATAAAATGACATTTTTATTTTTATTTAATTTTCTAGGAATTATGATGTAATGGTAGAAAAAAGAAGAATTAAAAAATCACTTATTTACATTTTATTATGAATTTTCTAATGCAAGAAAATATTAAAAAAGAAATTAACAACTAAAATTGAACAAAATGGGAGGGGGGTGCTGGAATCAAGTTTAATCAGTTATAAATGCATTGGGCCAGAAATGGGGGGGTGCGCCTAGTGACTGGGCATAAGGCCCAATGACATCAAAGAACAACTAATAAAAACAGCAAGAAAAAAAACCTGGGGGGTGCAGACTAGCAGATTTTGCAGTTATTTTTCATTGGGCTTACGCCCAGGGGGGTGCTGATAGCATGAGGGCCTAAGGCCCAAATCAAATCACTCAGTCTTCACACAGGGGGGGGGGGGGATTGAGCGAACGGGGAGGTGTGCGTCAGTAACACACGTTTGGGCTTTGAACTCAGCCCAAACCCTAACCAGAAAACCCTAATCCACAAAACCTAATTCCTTCCCCCAAACCCTGAACACTGTTCACTCACCTCTAACCTAGCCGCTTCGTTCGTCTCCCCCACCCTTTCTCTGAATCTCTCAAACAACTAATCAAAGTTCTCATCCCTTAAACGAATCAATCAAGCAGCCACAACAATCTCACCACTCTCTCATATCCAACACAAATCAAACTCGAACCCTAATCCATCAATTTACCCTAATCGAGGTTACATTCATCAATTGCAGTGGAGATATAACGAAGGGAGACAAACCTGGGTTTACGTGAGGGGAACGAGGGATCTTTGAAGATCTCTGGATGTTTGCTGAAGGTTTGATGGCGCGAAGAACACAACGATGAGACCTTGATGAAGATTTCACAAGTCTTGGAACTGATGGATCTTGTACAGATCTGGGGACGTATTAGGTGGTTGCTGTTGAAGGTTGTTAACGGATCCACGAGGTTCTTGATGATGATGATGAACGTAGACGTTATGATGAACCTTGGAGGGGATTCTGGAAAAGTTGTTCGAAGGTTTGAGGAATTTCTTTATGAAGATGATGAATATTCGAGCGTTCTGGAAAAATCGTTGGATAAGGATGATGGCGTTCTGGAAACCTTGAAGAACGATGAAGATCGTTGATTTCTGGAAATTCTTTATGAAGAATGACGAAGATGGAAGATGATCTGGAGAGTGTTTCTTGCAGTTTCCGGCGAAGTTGATGTTTCCGGCGAGGGGATGATGAAGGTGACGGAAGAGCAAGATGAAGATTGGAACGCTTCTGGGGATTCTGGGTGCAAAACGAACTCCGGCGAGCCGTTGCGGTGGCCGGAAGACGTTGGGGTGACCGGCGGTGGGCGGTTATGGCGGATGCATGGCCGCCGGTGGGTTTTCTGGTGAAGCTCAGGCGATGGCTGGGGAGGTGACAAGTGGCGCAGAGGAGTGGCTAGGTGGTGACACGCGTGAGAGCATGCACAGAGAGAGAGAGAGTGGGGGCCAGCTGGGGGGCACGTGTGTGAGTGTGAGAGAGTCTCTGAGTTGTGGTGGGTCCTCCTGAGTGGGACGCGTGTGGCCCTTTTATATGCTGACAAGTGTCCCTTTTTTGGCCAGAAACCTGCACAAAAATGCATTTGGACTGATAGATGCTGGGCCTCAAAAAGAACACTCTAGCCCACACGAAATGACCAAAAAAACTGTAAAAAAACTGAATTAAAACTAAACCTAATTAATGTCTAATATTAAACCTAATTATCTACTTAAGACTAATCCTAAAACAGAATTAACACCTAATTAAACTAATTAACACTACAATTAATTCTAACTAAAATTAATCTATCCTAATTAAATCTAAAAAAAACAATTAACCTAATTAAACTCTAAAAGTGATTGAAAGTCTAATTAATTCTATATTATCCTAATTAAATCTAAAAACGATTAAGAACCTAATTGACTCTAAATTCTACTAATTCTATTAAAATTCTACCATTATTTAATATCTATTAAAATCTATTATTAATAAAAGAAAAACTATATTATTTTCTATATTATCTAAAAAACAATTAAAACTTATTTTAAAATCTATATAAAATTCTAAAAATGATTTAAACTATTGAAAAAATACAAAAAACTCTATTTAAATTTCAGAAAAATCTATAGAGCCTATCTAAAATTCACAAAAGTCTATTAAACCCTAAAAATGCAGATGAATGCAAATGACCCTCATAAAAGAGCGCACGAGACCAGATCGAATCGAACAGAGAGCCCCGGGCATCAGAATATCATCAAAATCATTGTGCAAGCTAAAAATCACCGAGGAGCGCACAATTTCCCGCAAATAAAACCCTGGTGATCTGGACTGGATCGGCCATATCCGATAGACGAAAATCAAGCTGTAAACTCTGATATCCACCGTTTGTGCACAAATATCACGCGTCTGACTTGCGAATACGAAATTAAACCACGAGTCAGATAGGAGAATCGGTTGGTCAAATTTTAGGGTGCAACACACCCTATCAAGAGTGATTTGCCTTTCTCCACAAGGACTTAATCCACTATTATCAAAATGATTACAATACAACCACTAAGAGCAACTGTTCTTAGTCTTCTCAAGAACTACTGACCACAACTTGGTCTTCTCAAGGAACTTTTACAATCAAATGTAAACTAAACAAGTGTTTGAATGCTTCTAAGAAAGCTATATCACAACTGTGATTTACACTTAAGTTTAAGAACTTATGAAAACTACTTAGCAAAGAATAATAATTTGTATGAGAGCTTTGAGAGAGTTTTCAATGAGTTGTTCAATTTTTGTCAATATTCGTCAACTAAAGAAAGTTGTTGAAGGCTTGTTTTTATAGACTTAGAAATCCAAGATGTTGCAAGCTTGATGACCGTGTACTGCAAAGTAGCTGTAACCTTTTGTCTTCACATCACTTGACCTTTCCTAGAAGTAGAACGTTCAGAGAAATCCTTTTTGCCTGAGTTCTTGTGTCTAGCATAAATAAGGAAAGAGTCGTTTGGCATAACCAACAGATATAACTTTGAATAATCTTCTTCAACAAGTTTCTAATTCACAGCAATTAACATCAGAGCCTTGAGTGATCAGAGTCTTTGATGTCTTCAAAGTTTGTTGTATCAGAGTGTTGCAGCAAGTATGCTTCAACATGTAATTAATCATAGCAGAGTTTAGAGATCAGATCCCCAATACTTGCAGCAAACAGTACTATCAGAGTCTTTTGAAAAATAGTGCTTGAAACTCTTCATACAAAATCTTCAGTTTACGCTTCAGATGCTTCTGTAGCTTCTGCTTCATATCCTTCTGTAGGCAGCGCTCAAAGTCTTCTTTAGGCAACGCTCTGAGTCTTCTAAGAAATGCTTCTGACGCTTCAGAGTCTTGCGTAGTTCAACGTTCAGATCCATTTTTGCTTTTAGAAGAATATTAAATTTAATATCTGCAGCAAAAAAATACTTGAACAAATTTAGAGTATATAATTTCTTAATACAAAATTTCATAAGTGTTATCATTAAAACATAGAGATATAACTAAGAACCAATCTGTGTTCTAACATTTGCATGGTCGTATCAAGATATGCCCAGTTTAGACACTGATATTGTTGTTCGCAAGTTACCGCTTAAACCAGAGTGCCCACCTGTAAAGTAGAAACTTCGAAGAACTAGACCTAACATTGCTTTAAAGATTCAAGATGAGGTTAAGAAACAACTTGATGCAGGTTTTCTAACAGTTGTGAAGTACCCTGAATGTGTAGCTAATATTGTGCCAGTACCCAAAAAGGACGGTAAAGTTAGAATGTTTGTAGACTATAGGGATTTGAACAAAGCAAGCCCAAAAGATGATTTCCCTCTACCGCATATTGATACACTTGTGGATAATACAACCCGTTTCGCAATTTTCTCTTTTATGGATGTCTTCTCCGACTATAATCAAATTAAGATGGACCCTGCTGATAGAGAAAAAACTACATTCATTACTCCTTGGGGAACCTATTGTTATAAGGTTATGCCCTTCGATCTGAAGAACGCAGGGGCAACATATCAAAGAGCAATGGTCGCTCTCTTTCATGACATGATGCATAAAGAGATCGAGGTGTACGTTGATGATATGATTGCCAAGTTCCAGGGTGAGGAGGACCATTTGGATCATTTGTTGAAGCTATTTGAACGACTCAGGAAATACCAGTTGAAACTGAATCCTGCTAAGTGTACTTTTGGTGTTAGATCTGGAAAGTTACTTGGATTCATCGTCAGCTAAAGAGGAAATGAAGTAGACCCTAATAAAGTCTGAGCCATTCGAGAAATTTCCGCTCCACAAACTGAAACACAAGTCTGAGGTTTTCATGGACGCCTGAACTATATCTCCAGATTCATTTCTAATATAACTTCTACTTGTGAGCCAATATTCAAGTTACTCTACAAGGGTCAGACTATTTATTGGAATTTTGATTGTCAGCAAGCGTTTGAGAAGATCAAGGGTTATTTACAAGAGCCTCTTATTCTGATTCCTACTATTCCTGGAAGACCACTCTTCATGTATCTGAATGTTCTCGAGAAGTCTATGGGTTGCGTACTGCGCCAACACGATGAGACTGGACGAAAAGAACACGCCATCTACTATTTGATCAAGAAGTTTACTGATAGTGAAAGCCGATATTCACTTTTGGAAAAGACTTGTTGTGCTTTAGCATGGGCTGCTAGGCGTCTCAGGCAATACATGATCTGTCACACTACTTTGTTGATCTCGAAAATGGATCCAATAAAGTATATCTTTGAAAAGCCTGCTCGGACGGGAAGACTTGCCCGTTGGCACATGTTATCCAAATACGACATCCAATATGTGACTCAAAAAGCTATTAAAGGAAGTATCTTGTCAAATTACCTTGCAGACCAACCAGTTGAAGATTATGAACCTCTAAAGTTTGACTTTCCTGATGAAGATATTATGTTGGTGATGAAAGACTGTGAAGAGCCTGGTTCTGATGAAGGTCCCGAGCCAGGTTCTTGTTGGAAGATGATGTTTGATGGTTCTTCTAATTATAGTGGGCATGGTATAGGTGCCATGTTGATGAATCTTAATGGTGGTTATACTCCTTTCACAACAAGGTTATATTTTGAATGTACAAACAATATTGTTGAGTATGAGGCATGCATTCTAGGTCTTGAAGCAACTATTGACCTCCTAAATAAAATTCTTGAAGTGAGTGGAGATTCAGCTTTGGTAATTTACTGAGTCAAGAGTGAATGGGATACCAGAGATGAGAAGTTGATCCCATACAGAGCATACATTGTTGAAATGATTGAATACTTTGATGAGATCACTTCCAAACATGTCCCGAGGTCAGAAAATCATATTATCGATGCTTTAGCCATGCTAGCCTCAATGTGGAAGGTTAGACTAGTTAGTGAAGCACCACTCATTTGAATTAAGCGCAAGACTGAGCCTGCCTACTGTCAACTGGTTGAAGAAGAAACTGATGACAAACCATGGTTCCATGACTGTCATACCCCAAATTTGTCCTACCAGTATATACCTTCACCTGTGCATCCATTCACTAACTATATCTAGAAAAAAAAAGAGGAGGCTATCTTTACTTGTGGTTCAGGGTTGTGTAAGGTGACTCGGGCAAGTGATGAGTATTATTCAGTGGTTTTTGACTTAAATTGGTTAATCAGTCAAAAGATTGTTTCATGAGTTTTCAATCAGGGTTTCTGTACCCCAAATCATCTGTATGTGGGTTAGTAGTTACGACTGTGGTTAATCAAATGTTTTGTTGTCGATAATCAACAGGATCAAGTTTATTCTTCAATTAAAGTTTAATCATGGTTCTCTGATTTTAAGGCATGTTCTGGCTCAGGGAGTTTTATATTAGAGACTTTGTTTTGTTGATATTCAAATGGCCAAATCCAGATTGATTTATTAATTCAAGGCTCTAGTCCGTTCCCAATTTAGGATAATTCAAGATTAATTCATGGTCAATTCTACTTCTCAAGGTTAACTCAAGTGGCAATTATTTCAAGTCAATAATTTTGTTTGGTTCTCGCGGGATGTCAAGTTTTCATCATTTTAAGTCAAGAATTTTGAGTTTGGTTATCATGATCTTATGGTGATTTCCAAGTTTTGTTTATGAGTGAGGTGTAAAACTGGTTTCAAAGTCCATTCACAATCCAAATATTATTTCAAGTTCCAAGCCCATTACAAAATCCCACAGTTATGAGCCCATTTGCACCAAAATGAAACTCTCCTCATTATGGCTGCTTGTGCTTTGTTCAATGGCGTTGGAGGAGGAAACACTACTACTAATGAAACCAACAACAATAACATTAGCCTCATCAGGTAATAATAATAATAATAACTATCATTATCATAATAATAATATTATTAATAATAACAATAATAACAACGTTGCTTTGTTAGGAGATAACGTTGCTATTCAAAATTTCCATACTGTGACCGTCACAACCAACTACTCCACTATGTTGCTACCTTCTTCATGTTCTTCCAACCTCAACAATTCCTCTACCTCTGCTACAAACTACACTCATTACCAACAACAACCACTTGTGGAAGAACAAAACACTCTCCCTGCTATCTGTGGATTCTCTGGTTTACCACTTTTTCCGTCTCAAAATAACCAAACAAACCGAACCAACAGAAACAATAACGGTGTTGTTGATGTTGTTGGTTCTTCTCCTTCAATGGAAGAAACCTCGGCTACAACAAACCGGATTGACGGTATTTTGAAGGATCTCATTTATACTTCAAACAGTGTTTCCATTCCTCAGCTTATCAACAATGTTAGAGAGATTATATATCCTTGCAATCCAAACCTTGCTCTTGTTCTTGAACACAGGCTTCGTCTTCTAACGGATCCAAACACTTGTGTTCCAGAGAGAAAAAGAAACAGCACTAAACAAAGTGTTGTTAACGTTAATGGGAGTGTTTTAGAAGGTTCTAATGTTAATAACTCTTCAGTGAAACTCATGAACCGTGTTGATGATGTTGTTCCAACAAGTTTACATTTTTCTGACTCTTCAACTCTTCTGAATCAAAATCAAAACCTGTTTCCCAATTGGGTTGCTACTCAAATCATCAACAACAACAACCCTTCAATTTTGTTGGTTACTTTACCTTCGCAACAACAAACCACGCAACAAAATCGACAGCACAACCAAGCACGTACCACTTCAGCCCACCAAGCTTTCATGTGCATACCACCTTGAGCTGCAGTTACAATAGAATAAAAGGCAATGTTCAAAACCACCAGCATAAGCGGACAAACCCCTGTTGCCGCGACAACTTTACCACCTGCAGATAGGTCCCCATAAATTTTCAAATAAAACACCCTTTACAGCAACATATCTTGTACCATCATGCCTGAACCACCAACCAAAACCTGCAAAACAGTAAAACCCCACAGCTCAACCCCAAAACTGAAGGTGAGAAAATTACTTAGAAGGGGGGGTTGAATAAGTAAGACTAAAAATCAAAGATTAGAACACAGATATTTTTATCCTGGTTCGTTGAAAACAACTAGTCCAGTCCACCCTCTCAAGAGTGATTTGCCTTTCTCTGTCAAGGACTTAATCCACTATTTTAATCAAACAGATTACAAATAGCAACACCTAAGAACAACCGTTCTTAGTCTTCTCAAGAGCAGCTGATCCCAACTGGATCCTCTTAAGGAAAACCTTTTACAAACAAAGTAAAACTTTTACAAGAGTAAGAATGCTTCTATTAAGCTGTTATCACAACAGTGATATTTCTCTTAAGTTAAGAATACAGATAAAGCAAAGTAATATGATTAAGAACTTTGAAAGGTTTGCTTTGAGTAGAGATTTTGCTAGAAATTCGATACTGAAGAAGATGGAGTGGACTTCTTTATATAGGCACTAAGATCCAAGAAGTCTTGTTACGTTGAAGGCTGTGCAAAAAAGCCTAGAGCCTTTTGTCTTCACATTGGAGGCTGTGCTGAAACAGGCCTGATGCTTTTTGTCTTCACTTGCAGAATACTTTCCTTAGAATGGAATGCACAGATAAAACCTTTTTGTCTGTGTCCTTGTGTCTAGCACAAAATAGGAAAGAGCTGTTGAGAAAGACCAACATACATATTTAAATCTTCTTCAAAGTAAGTTCAGCTTTCCATATAAGAATCTGAATCTTCAGAGTCTTCTGATCACGGATCATCTGGATCTTCAGAGTCTTGAAAGTTCTTCAGATTGAGCTGAATCAGAGTATGTGCAGCTTGTGTGCTTGAGCGTGTAAATCCTTCAGAGCAGAGTCTTCTATGCTTTAGAGGCTCCTTCTTCAGAATCTTCAAGAGACAGTAGTCAGATTCTTCTGGGAGCAATGTTCAGATCTTCACTTAAGATGCTCTTGAACTTATGAAGTCTTTCATACAAACAATGTTCAGATGCAATTTTGCTTTCTTAAGATACTTTTCTTTTAGTGCCTGTAGCAAACAATCTAGAACACGTTTAGAGTATATAATTCTTGAATACAAAATTTATAATTGTTATCATCAAAACATAGAGATATAACTAAGACACAATCTGTGCTCTTACAATCTCCCCCTTTTTGATGATGACAAAACATGAGAAAATTTTGTTCAATAAAGAGTAAGAATTAGAAACTCCCCCTGAGATAAACAATCCCCCCCTGAAATAAATACTACAATAGAATAGAATATTTCCCTTTCTGATTGAGTATATTTCAGATTCAGAGCCTGATGAATGAGTTCAGAGTCAAATCTTGATGCCAGATGATTGAATAAATGTATCAGAGTAAGATATCAGAGTTGATTGAATACTCAGATTTTCTTTAGAGAATCAGGTTCTGGTTGACACAGTCTCAGGGTAACTTCAATGAATTATGTCAGATATAACAGTATAATCTGAAAGACTTAAATTCAAATAAGTTAATAAAATGTCTGAATTTTAGTTTTGGTAAATGCTTATAGGTTGAACACTCAGTTTCTCTTTTTCTCCCCCTTTTTGTCATAATCAAAAAGATTTTCAAAGACGGAAGGAAATAAAAGAGAAGAAGTAAATAGGAGCAAAACATGTTAGCATGCAATTAAAACAAAATAAACCAAAGTTCACAGACAAACAGGCAGAGGCCAAAAAACACATAACACAATAACGATAACCAAACATCAAAAACTCAGTTCATGTGCAAAACAACAAATAAAACTAGGTCTGGCGAGAAGCAATGAGGGTCAGAAGCTCTGTCATCTTGGCAGCTGACTCTTCTTGCTTAGACATCCAGGTCTTGATTTCATCGGTTGTTTTCTCTTGCTTGATCATCCAGTCCTTGATATCCTTCACATCACTCACAAGTTCTGAAACCACAGATGAAGACGGAGCAGATGCAGCAGCAGCAGGGTTCCCTTCAGAGTGGTTTTCAACAGAAGCTTGTTCAACCATTTCAAAATCAGGAACAACTGGAGGAGCAGCTTCCAATAACAACACAGGAGGAGGAGGAGGCATGTTCATCAGTGTCACCTTTATTAACTCAGCAAATTTAGTCTTAGCAAGCTTAGAGCATTTTGCTCTAACTTTTAGGGCAGCTTTGTTAAACATCCAGATGAAGCGCTTCCACGCAGTATTCAAAACATTTGGGTCCAAACTAGACATACATACAGCCTTAACACGATCATATTCAGAATCTAACTCCTTTTTGAAAATATCAAACATAGCATTAACACAAGATCCTAAATCTGACTGTTCATTCTGACCAGAGGAAAAAGGATTAGGGGTGTTAGCAGGAGTAGGTTCAGATGGTTGTGGTTGAGGTGTGGGTGGTTGAGATGTGTGGATGACAGATTGAGGGAGTTCAGCTGAGTGAGGAATAGTTTGATTCTCAGATGGATTAGTTTCAGGTGGTTGTGGAATGGTTTGGTTTTCAGCTGTTTGAGTGTCAGAGGGTTGAGCTTCAGATGGTTGTTGAGATGGAGAGTTTGGTGGGGTATGAAACAAAGCAATGTTAAGATGTTTCTTCATAACACTCTCAGAGCGAGCTTGTTTGAGTGATTCTGAATCATAGTCAGATGAATCAGATGAATCAGAAGATTCATCTGAGTGAACAGAAGTAGACGAAATTTCAATTGTTTGATTGAGGGGTGGAATATCAAGAATATTGTCAGAAAGATTTGGATCTTCTGAGGGAATTGCTTGTTCAGAGTGTTCAGTTTGAACAGTCTCTGGATGATTTTGTTCTGAAATAATTATTTGTGGTTGTGGAGGTGTTGTTGGAGAATTTTTAGATAAAATTGGTTCTGGTGGTGGAATTTCTGTTTGAATAGTTTGATGTTGTGGATTAGATGGGATTGGTGCTGGAGATGATTGTAAATTTACTGGTTCAGAGGATAGTGGTTCGGATGAGATATTGACAGACTTTCTAGATTTTGAAGTTCTTGGTATGAGGCTTGGAGAGAGTTGTGGTGAAGATAGTGGTGAATGAACAGTAGGAGTAGGATCAGAGGCTAATACCTGTTGAATGGTGTCTCTGATTTCTTCCAGAGTAGCTTCTCTTGGACTGCTTCTGGCTTTGTTTCCTTCTTTCCTCTTCTTTCTTGATGCTTCAGGAGCTTTTCTCTTCTTCTGAACGGATTCTTCGTCAGCCTTCCTCTTACTGCGCCTTTCCTTCATCTGATTAGGCAATTCTTCTCCAGGCTTCTGAACGAGATTGGCAGGTAAAGGGATTCCTTCCTTTAGGCATTCAGTAATGTACAGCCAGACAAATTCCTTAGGTTCATCTGCACTGAACAGTGGAAAATCTTCCACAGGAACTCTTCTACCTTGAATCTCGTCAGAGTTGATCTTCCTGAGTTGTCCCTTCAATTCTGAGATGATTTTCATCCTCTTCAGATTGAGCCCATTAATTTCAGAGCCAATGATGTGAGTTAGATCTTCTGTAATCTTCGCATCAGTCAGATGTTGAACCAGCTTGTTCTCAACAAGTATATCAGAAATCAACCTTCCCAGGGGTATCCATGTCCTTACTTTACCAGCTTTCGCCCTTACTTCCTCTCTGGTTTATAATCTGGAGAGTTTGAAGGTTTTCTGTGGAAAAACGTACTCATAAAGATTTTCGCCCAGATCCTATAAATGGGTTTTAAATCTTTAACCTTACTTGACGGCAAACCAGCAATAGTAACTTCTTCATAAACCCTAGCCATATCGATGCGAGAAGAAGCAAGATTTGAAACACCATCAGACTCAGTATAGCTAAACAGTTGTCTGATCAGGTTTTCAGTGATGACTATCTCCACTCCAAGAACCGAAGAATGTATAAACTTGGGACCCGCGCTTGCATGTATCCAAAATTCCTTAACCAGTGTTGGGAAAACAGGCCCCATTAGCCTTTCAAAATATTTTTCCCACCCTTGAGCTTTGATGGAAGAAATGAGATCAAACCCATTTTCCTTTAAAGAGTCGAGGTCAATGAAGCTTTCACAGAGCACCTCTAGATCAGCCACTGGAGTGAATAAGGTTCGTTCAGGTTCTTTGTACATGATGGTCTTGTTAGGTTTTGCAGCAGTGTTTGAAGTTGACGCCATTGAAGAAGAAGAATACTTTGGTTTCGGTTTAGGGTTTTGGAAGAGATTGAACAGGAAGCAGAAACGCATGAATGAAGTGAATGTGGAAAGTGTGATAGATGTGTGATAGGTGATATATATAGAAAACCAAAAATCAAGCATAGGGCACACAAAAGACACTTACGCACGTTTGGACAGCATTTAATGAAAAGAAATCATTTCACATTAAATTATGACAGCTGGGGGAAAAACAAGAAAAATGAGATTTTCAAAGCATTACCTCAAACGTCAAATCAGTTAAGCACTCAATCTTTTCAGAAATTGAATGCCACGTGTTTGCTTTGTTGGCTCATTTGATTTCTCTCACGAAATGAAACGTTTCCAACTTTCAGATCTTCTGAGCTTGTTAGTTCAGAGTTTTACCCAAAACGAAATAATCAAATAAATATAAATGAATAAAATAGACAGATGAAATACTTCATATTATTAAACATTTTGCATCTGAGAGGTTGCCTCTGAGAAATATTACTCTGGACATAAATCCATACAAATATTTTTCAGAATAAACTTAAATCTATCTTCAGCAAGGGGTTTTGTGAAAATGTCAGCCCATTGATGATCTGTATCAACAAAAGCTAAATTAATTACACCCTTCTGAACATAGTCTCTGATGAAGTGATGTTTAATTTCTATATGTTTTGCCTTAGAATGCAAGATTGGATTTTTTGACAAACATATAGCAGAAGTATTATCACAGAAGATAGAAAGGTTACTCTCATAGATTTGATAATCTTCTAATTGACTCTTCATCCAGAGCATCTGAGTACAACATCCAGCAGCAGCAATGTATTCTGCCTCTGTAGTTGATAGTGCAATGGTAGGTTGCTTCTTGCTGTACCATGAGATCAGATGACTTCCAAGAAACTGACAGCTTCCAGAAGTGCTTTTACGTTCAACTCTGTCTCCAGCATAGTCAGCATCACAGAATCCAACTAATGAAAATTCATCAGATCTTCTGTAACACAAACCCATGTTAGCAGTACCTTTCAGATACCTCAGAATCCTCTTAACAGCTGTTAAGTGTGATTCTCTAGGATCTGATTGGAATCTAGCACATAAGCAGACACTAAACAAAATATCTGGTCTAGAAGCAGTCAAATATAGAAGAGATCCTATCATACCTCTGTAGAGTTTTTGATCTACCTTCTTACTTACCTCTTCCTTACCTAGAGTGCTTGTAGGATGCATTGGAGTCTTTGCCATTTTGCTATCAACCATGTTGAACTTCTTCAGAAGCTCTTTAACATATTTGGTTTGATGTATGTAGGTGCATTCTGGAGTCTGATTGACTTGGATTCCCAAGAAGAATCTCAACTCTCCCATCATGCTCATTTCAAATTCTTCCTGCATACATTTAGCAAACTCCTTTCCAAGCGTAATATTTGTTGATCCAAAAATAATGTCATCTACATAAATCTGACAAATCAACAGATCTTTCTTAACAGATTTACAGAATAAAGTTGTATCCACTTTTCCTCTGATAAAATTTTTCTTCAGAAGGAAGTTGCTCAACCTCTCATACCAAGCTCTGGGAGCTTGTTTTAATCCATAAAGGGATTTCTTTAATTTGAAAACATGATCTGGAAAGTTTTCACTTTCAAAACCAGGAGGTTGGTGGACATATACTTCTTCTTCTATAATACCATTAAGAAAAGCACTTTTAACATCCATCTGATACAGAGTGATGTTATTCTGTGCAGCAAATGAAATAAGAAGACGAATAGATTCTAACCTTGCCACTGGAGCATATGTCTCAGTGTAATCAATACCTTCTTGTTGACTATATCCTTGAGCAACCAGCCTTGCTTTATTTCTTTCTACTTCTCCCTTTTCATTCAGCTTATTCCTGAAGACCTATTTTGTTCCAATGACATTGAATCCTTTAGGTCTAGGAACCAGATCCCAAACTTCATTTCTGGCGAATTGATTCAGCTCTTCTTGCATAGCTATAATCCATTCATTATCTTCCAGAGCCTCATCTACAGATGTTGGTTCTATCGTTGACACTAAGCCAAATAAGGAAGATTCAGAAGTTCTGAGATATGATCTTGTCCTTATGGGATCATCTTTCTTTCCAATTATCACATCTTCTGGATGAGAAGCTTTGATTCTGGAAGAAGATCCTCTGACGGTTGGTCTTTCAGAAATATGCAAGTTGTTTAGTTGGGAAATCAAAGGTGTAGCATCTGGGGTTGCGTCAGATTCTTTGTTCTTTGCCTTTTCTGCCTCTGAGCCTTCAGAGTCTGTGAGAATTACTTCTCTATCTGCAGAACTTTCAAACTGCTTTGGCTTTTCAGAGCCAAGCTTATCATCAAATCTGACATGAATAGATTCTTCCACAATCTGTGTTTCAGTATTGAATACTCTGTAGCCTTTAGAGCGTTCAGAATAACCAAGCATGAAACACTTCTGTGCTTTGGAATCAAACTTGTTCAGATTATCTTTAGTATTAAGCATATAACAAATACATCCAAAAGGATGAAAATAAGCAATGTTGGGCTTTCTGTTTCTCCACAATTCATAGGGAGTCTTTTTCAGAAGAGGTCTTACAGACACTCTGTTCTGAATATAACAAGTTGTGTTAATTGCTTCTGCCCAGAAATATTTTTCCAGATTTGTCTCGTTGATCATGGTTCTGGCCATTTCTTGCAATGTTCTATTTTTCCTTTCTACAACTCCATTTTGTTGTGGAGTTCTAGGGCAGGAGAAATCATGTGCAATGCCTTTTTCATAAAAGTATTTTTCAAAATGTTTATTTTCAAATTCTCCACCATGATCACTTCTGACTTTAATAATTTTACAATCTTTTTCAGTCTGGACTTGATTGCAGAAGTCAAAGAACACAGAATGAGACTCGTCCTTGTGTTTTAGAAACTTTACCCATGTCCATCTGCTGTAGTCATCTACAATGACTAACCCATACTTCTTGCCTCTGATGGATGCAGTTTTCACTGGTCCAAACAGATCAATGTGAAGTAATTCCAATGGTCTGGAGGTAGAAACAACATTTTTTGAATTAAAATGAGATTTTGAAAATTTACCTCTTTGACATGCTTCACACAGAGCATCTGAGTTGAACTTCAACTTAGGAAGTCCTCTGACCAGATTGAGTTTATTAATCTGAGATATACGTCTCATATTAATATGCCCCAATCTTCTATGCCAGACCCATTGCTCATCATTCATAGATAAGAGGCATTTTACATTTTGAACTTTAAGTTCTGAAAGGTTAATTTTATAAATGTTGTGTTTCCTCTTTCCATTGAATAGGATAGAACCATCCTTTTGACATACAGCTTTGCAACATTTTTGATTAAAGATGATATCATAACCATTGTCACTTAATTGACTTATGGACAATAGATTATGTTTCAATCCTTCAACTAACAGAACATTAGAAATAGAGGGTAGGTTGCCATTACCTATAGTTCCAGAGCCAATGATCTTGCCCTTCTGGTTCCCTCCAAATTTCACGTCCCCTCCAGATCTAAGTTCCAGACTTTGGAACATAGACCTTTCTCCCGTCATGTATCGTGAGCATCCAGAGTCCAGGTACCATGATTGGTGTCCTGACTTTGCTGCTAAGGACATCTGCAACAGGGATTATTTTGTCTTTAGGTACCCAGATCTTCTTGGGTCCTTTAGGGTTAGTTGCCTTGTAGGGTTGTCTAAACTTTTTTTTTTCAACATAGTTTTTGTTTAGACTTGCCTTAGATCTAAACACATGAGTATTCTTTTCAGAGCTCGTGTGTTTAATATCATTTAAATGACCAAATTTAAAATTAGAGTATAAAGGAGTTATCTTAATAATCAGATCATCTACAGGTATTGGTCTTACATCTTTTTCAAGAGAAGAAGATTGAAATCCAATTCCCTTTCTTTTATTCCTACTAACTCCATAGATCATAGAAGCCATCTTGCTTCTGTCTATGCTTTTAGTGAGGAACCTCTGAAAACTAGAGTCATATTTTTCCAAAATATTTTCAGATGACTTAGCTTCAGAGTCAGATTCTTGTTGAACAATTTCCAAATCATTTTTTATTTTTAAATTTATTTCTCTCTGCTCAACAAGTTCTGTTTTCAGATTATCAATCTCAGATTCAAGATTGCTTTTCAGCTTCTTGTTCTTGAGTTTGATATTATTGTAGCTTTTCAAGACTTCAGATACCACCTTTATAAGTTCATCTTTGGTAAGTTTGGACATTACCTCTTCAGCATCAGAGTCGGAGTCTGACTCAGATTCAGATGATAATTCTTCATTCTGATCTTCTATTCCAGCCATTAATGCCATGTTGGCACACTCTTCTTCTACTTCAGATTCAGATTCAGATTCATCTGAATCATCCCAAGTTGCCATAAGAACCTTTTTCTTTTTATCAAACTTTCTCTTGGGTTTCTCCTTGAGAAGTTTGGGGCAGTCATTTTTGTAGTGCCCAGGTTCCTTGCATTCATAGCATGTGACCTCTTTCTTTCCAGATCTTCTGTGTCCAGAAGATTCCTTCCTGTGGTCAGGTTTCCTGAAGTTGTTAAACTTCCTTCCCTTGTGCTTCCAGAGCTTGTTGATTCTTTTGGAAAGCATGGACAGTTCATCTTCTTCTTCAGAAGACGATTCTTCAGAACTTTCTTCTTTTACCTGCAAAGCTTTAACAGGTTTGTTAGATTTTAAAGCTATGGATTTACCTTTATCTTTCTTCTGGGGCTCATCTTCCTCCAGCTCTATTTCATGACTTCTCAAAGAACTGATAAGTTCTTCTAAGGAGATCTTATTCAGATCTTTTGCCATCTTCAGTGCAGTCACCATTGGTCTCCATCTGGTGGGAAGACTTCTGATGATCTTCTTGACATGATCTGACGTTGAGTAGCCTTATCCAGAACTTTCAGACCAGCAGTAAGAATCTGAAATCTAGAAAACATAGTTTCTACATTTTCAGACTCTTCCATTTTAAATGCCTCATACTTCTGTATGAGCGCCAGCGCCTTGGTCTCTTTAACCTGAGAATTTCCCTCATGAGTCATTTTGAGTGACTCAAACATGTCATGAGCAGTATCTCTGTTTGTAATCTTCTCATACTCAGTATGAGAGATTGCATTAAGCAATATAGTTCTGGCTTTGTGGTGATTCTTGAAATCTCTTTTCTGTACTTCAGTCATTGACTTTCTATCAATCTTTTTGCCATCCTCATCAGTAGGATGTTTATATCCATCAATGACCATATCCCAAAGATCAGCATCATACCCGAGGAAAAAACTTTCTATTCTATCTTTCCAATAGTCAAATTTTTCCCCATCAAACATGGGTGGCTTGGTACTGATCCTATCTCCTTCATATTTGTTGTTGCAAGTTGATGTAGCTGTTTCCATAATGACAACAACACAAATATCAAAGTATCTTTCTCACAGGATCTTTAACTGTCACGGTTAAGTGGAGCACACGCAGAACCGGAGCTCTGATACCAACTGAAGGTGAGAAAATTACTTAGAAGGGGGGGGGGGGGGGGGGTTGAATAAGTAAGACTAAAAATCAAAGATTAGAACACAGATATTTTTATCCTGGTTCGTTGAAAACAACTAGTCCAGTCCACCCTCTCAAGAGTGATTTGCCTTTCTCTGTCAAGGACTTAATCCACTATTTTAATCAAACAGATTACAAATAGCAACACCTAAGAACAACCGTTCTTAGTCTTCTCAAGAGCAGCTGATCCCAACTGGATCCTCTTAAGGAAAACCTTTTACAAACAAAGTAAAACTTTTACAAGAGTAAGAATGCTTCTATTAAGCTGTTATCACAACAGTGATATTTCTCTTAAGTTAAGAATACAGATAAAGCAAAGTAATATGATTAAGAACTTTGAAAGGTTTGCTTTGAGTAGAGATTTTGCTAGAAATTCGATACTGAAGAAGATGGAGTGGACTTCTTTATATAGGCACTAAGATCCAAGAAGTCTTGTTACGTTGAAGGCTGTGCAGAAAAGCCTAGAGCCTTTTGTCTTCACATTGGAGGCTGTGCTGAAACAGGCCTGATGCTTTTTGTCTTCACTTGCAGAATACTTTCCTTAGAATGGAATGCACAGATAAAACCTTTTTGTCTGTGTCCTTGTGTCTAGCACAAAATAGGAAAGAGCTGTTGAGAAAGACCAACGTACATATTTAAATCTTCTTCAAAGTAAGTTCAGCTTTCCACATAAGAATCTGAATCTTCAGAGTCTTCTGATCACGGATCATCTGGATCTTCAGAGTCTTGAAAGTTCTTCAGATTGAGCTGAATCAGAGTATGTGCAGCTTGTGTGCTTGAGCGTGTAAATCCTTCAGAGCAGAGTCTTCTATGCTTTAGAGGCTCCTTCTTCAGAATCTTCAAGAGACAGTAGTCAGATTCTTCTGGGAGCAATGTTCAGATCTTCACTTAAGATGCTCTTGAACTTATGAAGTCTTTCATACAAACAATGTTCAGATGCAATTTTGCTTTCTTAAGATACTTTTCTTTTAGTGCCTGTAGCAAACAATCTAGAACACGTTTAGAGTATATAATTCTTGAATACAAAATTTATAATTGTTATCATCAAAACATAGAGATATAACTAAGACACAATCTGTGCTCTTACAAAAACTCCTTTTCATTTACAGCAGCAGCAACCTTCCCAGAAACCACTACACATGGTAGTACAACACCACACAGCGTTTCAACCATATGTCCCACCGCCAGCTTTGCCATCAAAAAGGTGAATCAATATGAGCACAATACATAACATGTAATATGCAACCAATTTTAAAATTACACAAAACTCACGCCTTCAACTTTTACTGTCATGACACCAGAACCGCGACAAACCATACCCTGCATCCACCACCAATATGTACAAAAGTCAGACCGTACAACCCACAGTAAAACGACAACCGCTTCTCAATTCCACTTCTGCCCTCATTTCCCCTTAAAATAACACGCAACAGAGCTCCTTAGGGGGGGCTTGTGAGAATACCAGAAAAATGACCCACACCAGACAAAACCTTACAAAATCGTACCATGCCTGCTACACCAATTCACCACAGCAGACAAAACCTGCAAACATGTACAAACTAAGAAGACCATTACAACCTGCCAATGAGGGTAACACACAAGAATAATATATAAAAAAAACTCTCCCAAGTTGGGAGAAGGGGGAAAAAACGGATTTCAGAAAACCAGATAAAATCCCCTCAACCTCCAACACAACCATTCGTTCTCCTTCCTTCAAACCCTTTAACCCCATACCTTCATCCTTAACCTTCAGCAAACCCAAACATCAACCTTAAATCAAACAACCCCAACCATAATTCCACCTCTTTCAAATATCAAAACCTCATACTTCCCTCTCATGACTTCAGAAAATCAACCTTCAAAGACAAAAGCTTAAAACTCCTCTTCACCCTGTTTTTTTCCGAAACGGACCTTCAACCTTAATGGTGAGAAAAAGAAACCTTTCCACTTCCTTCGATATTCACCTACTCGGTTTCCACGCCTTTCAACCTGAACTCCTTCACCTTCATGAAACAATAACCTTCGGAACTTCCAATTTTCTTCAAAATCAACAGCAACAAGTTAACCCTTCACCGAACCCTCTTTTAGAACCAAAACCGAGCTCCTTTTCTTTAACCGTTATCCCCCTTCGAAGCTCTTTCACTAAAATCCCAACAAAACCCTTAATCACCTCCATAAATATCAATCAACCCTAACTCTTCTTCTTCAACATTCCCTTCAAACCAAATCCTCCTCAACCATTGAATACAAAATCCACCATCACGAATCTTAGAACAAAACCAGAAGACCCAAACTAAAAGAAAGAGATAAAGGGTAGAAGGAGGAGTTTATGTGAAACCTGATTCAAGCGATTGAGAAAAGGCCACGTTAGTATCGAGCGAGAAATTGATGGTGAGGATTTCTGTCTACATCGTGGGACTCGTGGTTTCTCTCTTTCCGATTTTCGCCTTGTTCTTTTGAAAGAGAGAGGCCGTGTTACTCTCTCCTCCCCTGTGTTGCTTGCAGCATGTTTTGATGCGGATGATGGGCTTCTATTTTTTGAAGCCCATATGATTCCATTTTCTTTCAGCTTTTTTTTTATATATAAAAAAAAACATTTGTTCTTGTCACAAAATAGCTGATCATGGGCTTCCAAGCCCAAGTGATCTTGAGTTTCTTCTTCACCCCCTTTTTTCAGTATCAATTTTTTTCCTGTTTATTTCCTATTTAATAATGTTTTTTTTATTATTATGTAAGTATATTATATGTTGTTTTTAAAATGGATTTTTTTATGTAAAATATATTATTCGTATAGATTTTCTTCCCTTTTTAATTAGAAGTTTTAAACATCTTCTTTAGAGTTTATTTTCTATTTTAGAGGATAAACTCTATTTTTTTATTGCATATTTTGTTCTACTTTCATTTACTTTTTGGTCGTTGACGAGATTTCCGGCGTTTAACTGTCACATTAGTGGCGTGAAACAAAGGATCTGAGACCACCCTTTTTTTCTTTCGATTTTATTTCATTGACCACTAACTTAAATTTCCGTCAAATATTATTGTGGATATTATATTGTTATATTATTATTCATATTATTCATATTATTGCTACATTTATCTTAACATATTATTTATTCATTATTGTCATATAATTATTCACATATCATATCTCATTATTCATTCACTCACCCATATTTGAAAATACTTAATAAATTATCGAAACTCCTAAAAGCCAAATTGGTGGACTGTTGTATCATTGGTTATTTGCAGGTATCTTGATTTTAAGTCGTGCCCGAATTTGCTCAAGGCGTAGTTTAGGACACTAATGCACACACACGGCTTTCTCTTGGGCTACCTGACAATGAGACCCCTTTATTTCGTGCAATTCCGTGTAACTTACATGTACCCCTCTCCCATTCCTATGTATGTTTCGCATTTATTTGATTATTAGTTTATCTCCTAGGAGCACCCATAGGGACTAGAGCGGATTAAACTATTTTCAAACTAATTCTCGATTCATCATCGAGCCACTTTCAAACAACCCGTAAGTCGAGTGCTCATACGCATTCGCCATCAACCTATTACAACTCGACCGTTGATGCGTAAGTCAAGTCGGTCTCTTTTTCAAACAATTTCATGTTCAACACGTTTTGCACGCAATAACGAGTCAAACCCTTGATCCAACGTCAAGCGGATTTTCGAAACAAACCATCAATCAATTAACAACTATTTAATTCTTTTCAAGGTGTAAAAGGTAGGTTCAAGTCTTTGATCTTGCTTTCAGTTGTTTACATGCGAGTTGTCTTATTCGGGTGTGAACAATTGACGCCTCTAAATAACATTAACAACTCGACATCGTTCAACTATTTCCAACTCAAACAACATTCCTTTCACGATGAAAAAGAGAGTGTACCAAGTCTTTGGTCCGCTCTCCCGATTATTTGGAGTATGAGAAGTCTTTCTTAAGCTTCAATTAATCATCACCATTTCAACCTCATCCTTTCAAACACAACTTATCTTATGATGAAAAAGAGAGTGTTCCAAGTCTTTGGTTCGCCCTCCCGATTATTTTGGCCCAAGAAATCTTTCTTAAGCTAAAGTAATCGTCATCAGTTCAAACACCATTCAAACATAACATTATTCTTCAAGATGAAAAAGAGAGTGTCCCAAATCTTTGGTTCACTCTCCCGATTACTTGGGTACGAGAAGTCTTTCTTAAGCTTCGAGTAATCGTCATCCGTATCCATTTCAAACCAATTCAAATCCAGTTTCTTTCGTGGTCGTTACCACGAACTACGAACTCTCTGATTCTTCATTCACTCTTGAATGTAAGATACGTAGGCACAAGATTGCGATAATCTTGGCGAGCACAATCCCCTCCATCTTCCATTTTCCCCCCATCCTTTCCCGTAGTCGAACTACGACGCTCTGATTTCTCATTCTCGTCCGAATGAGCATACGTAGGCACAAGGGCCCCAATCCTTGGCGAGCACCCTATCCTCTAACCATCCCCTTTCCCCTAGTGTCTTTATCCCCTTATAGTATCCTTTAGCATTTAGTAGCGAGAAGAGAAGAATTAAGTTTAGCTAACATCCATTAACTCGAATTAAGAGGTTCCCGTCGAGTACGACGGACGTGAGGGGTGCTAATACCTTCCCCTCACGTAACCGACTCCCGAACCCAGGAACATAAGGTTGCGACGGCCGTGTTCCTTCCGCTTTGTGAGGTTTTCTCGATATTTTCCTCTCCCGTCTATTCGGGAAAAATAAAGTTCGGTGGCGACTCTGTCGAACCGCATTTTCCGCGCCTTTCGCGCGAGGGTCATATGTTCGAAATGAATTTTTCGAGGTGCGACAGGTGGCGACTCTGCTGGGGAGTTTGCTCCATGCAAGAGAGAGTCGAGCCTATCTTAGTTTGAGTTGTTAGCTTGTTGTTTTTTATTTTTCTTCTCGCTTATTTGTTGGTATCCTTGTCTTGGTTACTTGTGCTTATGGCATTGTGGGGTTGTTCTGCTTATGGTTATTTTGTGAGATGGCTCTACACCCGAGTCTGAGTATAACCCTAGGATTAGGATGGTGGTTGTGTAGTGGGGACTTGCGTGGAGTCTTTCACGCTAAGTTGAAGAGAAAACCCCGCTTGGAGTAGATTCCTTGGAGATGTTGTTGTTGTGGTGAGTCTTTTCCATGACAATAATGTTTTTGAGTTTGAATCGTTTATCCCAAGGACCATTAACCGTTTTATCCATGGTGGTTGGTAGTGTTAATTCTTTGTGAATTAATACGAACGCCCCAATCAGATGAGATCCCTTGAACGTATTGCTTCCTTACAGTAATATTTTCAACCTCGATCTATGACTCTGAGAACCTTTTCTAGAATCCGTGTGTCGATGGTTGTGTAGTTAATGCCTCCGAGAAGTCTTTTTCGCGTGGAAGATACGAGAACCTCACCTAGAGGAGATTCTATTGGGGATATTATCATCATGATGAGGCTTTGTCATGGCAGTAATATCTTTGAAAGATGTCCATGACTCTAGGCACCTACCCGTTTTAGAATCCTACCCGTGGGGGTTTGCTTTGAGCGGTGACTGCGATCCTTGAACCGTTCACCCGACTGAATCTCAGAATTGTTTGAATTTGTGATCCTGTGATCCTGGATCTTGCATCTTGCATCGCATATCATTTGCATTGCATCTCATTTGTTGTTCATCTTGCATTCTCCTTCCTTCAGCGGTTTCTCATGTTTCTCTTTCCTTCATATCCAGTAAATCAAGCTGAGTCCTCGACACCAGTACGCAACTAGAGCCAATACAAGACGAATGATGGAGCAGATTCAATAGGAGCAAGCTACCTTCAGGGAAGAGTTGGATTCTATGAAAGGAAAGATTGACCAGATCCTCGAAGCCATCCTCGCGGCCAGGAGAGAGGAGGAACAGCGTGAAACCGCTGCTGTCGTCAACAACAATGGTCAAGGACAAGGGTCTACTGCCATCCCTTTGGTTCCAATTCCAAATCCTCATGGGATGCCGTTGAACTTCAATAATTCAGCCGAAGGGAACACTTCTCATCCAACCCCAGCGCCCGGAGTTACCATTGGAGTTATCCCGCAGGCCCAGCCTACTGCTGTGCAAATCCCAATTCCTCATATCGAAGATACTCTGATGGATCAGTATGACGACGTTCAGAACTATCATGCTGCTATCCCCATTGCCAGTCCTGTTGCCGCTCAGGATTCAGAAGCCATGAAGATGTGTGGAGATCTAGCCGAGAAACTCCGAGCCATGGAGGGGCATAACTCAAATTCTTTCAGTGCTTTGGGATTGTGCTTGGTGCCTGATGTTGTCATTCCTCCCAAGTTCAAAGTGCCAGAATTTTCGAAGTACAAAGGTCTCAGTTGTCCAAACATTCATCTGAAGATGTACTGTCGCAAGATGGCTGCCTATGCCAGAGACGAAAAGCTCATGATCCATTGCTTCCAAGATAGCTTGTCTGGGGCATCACTCAAATGGTATATGCAGCTGGAACGTAACAGTGTGCGCACTTGGGTCGAGCTAGCTGATGCATTTGTTAAGCAGTACAAGTACAACACCGATCTTGCTCCGAATCGTACTCAACTTCAGAGTATGACTCAGAAGGACAACGAATCCTTCAAGGAGTACGCGCAACGATGGAGAGAGCTAGCTGCAAGGGTGCATCCACCTCTTGTTGACCGTGAACTTATTGATATCTTCATGGGAACTTTACAAGGCCAGTACTACGAAAAGCTGATCGGAAGTGTCTCTGCTGGATTCTCTGACTTGGTGATCGTCGGTGAGAGAATTGAAGAAGGGCTGAAGAGTGGAAAGATACCAGGAGGTTCCAACAACCAGGCCAATGCCAAGAAGCCTTTCAATGGATACAAGAAGAAGGAGGGCGAAACAAATGCCATCTTTTTGCAGAAAGGGCAAGCTTCTCAACAGGCTCCTGTTCCTATGCCTTATCAAGTTCCCTATTATCAATACCCGTATGTTGCTGCTGCGCAATATGCTCTAACGCCTTATCAGCCAGCTGTTCAAGCAGTGCAAGCTCAGATGCCACGGCAATAGGCTCCTCAGCAACAAGCCTACAACCAGCAAGGATATCAGTATCCTCCTCAGCAACAGCAGATGCAAGCTACTCAGCAATGACAAGGTGCTCGCCCACAGCGTCCGCAGAGAACATGGAGACCAGATAGAGTCTTTGATCGTCTACCAATGACATATGCTAAAATCTTTGCTCAGTTGATGGAGAAGAAAGTTGTTGTTCCAAGAGATTTGGCTCCTCCAATTGTCATTCCTGCCGATTACGATGCAAATGCTCATTGTGAGTTTCATAAGGGCGCTCCAGGTCACACCATTGAGGACTGCAGGGCTTTCAAGCACGTAATTCAAGACATGATCGACAAGGATGCTATCAACATCAATGGGAAGTCTCCGAATATCATCAACAATCCGATGCCACCAGTCAACTAGTGCCAACATCAGATCAAGTCCAGTCAAGTCCATTCTCTGAAGAAGGCTGTTATGCTGCCATTTAATCTTTCGCATTTCTTATGTTTTGTCTTTGTTTTGTCTAAGTATTGTATGCTTTGAACAATTGCCATTCGTATTTGGTTTTCATTAATGTATCGTTTATGCATGTTTTGAATTAGTTATGTCGTATTCACTCATTTTCACTTATCACCGACACATTTATTCACTCCACTCTATTCACTGTTGTTTAGCTTGATTTGAGGGAGGATGATGAAAACAAGATACCCATAATTGCGAACTCATATGCTTTCAGATAGAATCTCGTCAATGATGTACAGGCATTGCTTCTATTCCCCAAACACCGGAGATATAAGGAGTTAATCCCTAGTAAACCACTTCGAGCCTAGAAGTAGCAGTTTCCTTCGGATATTCAAACCTTTACACTTAACCTGGGGCAGGGTAGTGTTCAGTTAATTCAACCCTGCACTCGAATCAACAAAGCAAAATCCAGAAGACGGTTGTTCATCAAAAACCCATGCTATGGTAGTCACAATCCTCCAACAAAATCAAAAAAATCAAAAATCCTGCTAAGTCAAACACCTTAGAGGGGACTTAGGCAAAATCAAGACAATCCCGATGGATCTGACAAGCAGAGTCAATCCATGCAAAAGTTAGGGATCAAAAACAAAAGCAAAAGAGGACCCCGAAACCCTCAACAAAAACAAAAACGGGTTCAGTGGCCACCCAGATCAAAGGGGCACTGGCATCCATCAAAATAAGGTGACTGCCACGTCGAGCAAACCTTGAATCATCAAGTTTATACCATCAAGACAAGTGTAGAATTAACTGAGTGTAGGACTGGAGATCATTAAGAAGAAGGGATGGGTACAAATCATACTTTGAGCCTAGCATCTTTTGTTTCATAACCGTGAACCAAACCACGTTATAGCCCTCGAAAGACCTAATTGAGGCGAGGTTTATTCTGAAAGCATACTATTGCGAGGTTGCGTAACCTGACTCCTCACATGATTGCTAATCATCAGCATTGGTGTTATTTCTCTTGCTATATCTTTCACAACAACCAAATTAACACAACGTCTGGGCTAACAGTCCATTCGTCTCACTATTATGACACTCTCAATAAATAACACTTTTTCAAATTTGCATCGAACTTTTCATTAATATTACTATTTATGAATGTACAATTTTATTTGCAAATCAGTACTAGGTATTCAAAGACACTCCAACAAGGGGCAATCGAGGAGGAACTTGACTTTCAGTGGCGTACACGAGGCAAGATTATTTCAAAAGCCCACAGGATGGGGCAAACCATTCAACAGTTCGAGCAGGGGCATATCATTACCATATTCAGACTGGGGCAAGACCAAGTTACCCTAATCATCAGGCAGAGCTGCAACCTTCTCTGAAGTAAAATCACAAACACCGAGTACCCAGACTCGCAGCATCCAGAGCATCATCTGCTGCTTCAATCATGGCATCTTCAACAAGCTGCGTGTCGAGGAAGTCAATCCCTCCCACCACCCGAAGTCCAATCTGCATTGGCAACTTCCAGAGTCCACCATGCTGGCGTCTCCCTGCATTTCCAATTACCTGTCTGCAATCATATGCATCATACGCATCGCATTCGACCTCATAAATATCTTGCATCATATGCATACTCCAATCATACTTTACTTCCCCAGCTCTTGCATCTCTGCGCGTCAGCATTTGCATTTGCACTTCCACTCGTATAGAATATCATTTATCATCCAGCATTCATATATGCAAGTCAAGGTCCAGGATCAATCTTGAAGATTTCCAATAACATCATCAGCTCAGTCAGGGGCATTCTCCGCAGGATTGTGGGTTTGTCCCATGATGTTCAAGAGCTTCAAAGCAATCATCAGCCCAGTCAGGGGCAATCTTCTGCAATTGTGGGTCTCTCCCATCAAAATTCGAAGTCATTCAAAGCAAGATTCAGCCCAGTCAGGGGCATCTTTTTCAAGACCATGGGCACCTCCCATGACGTATTTCAACCTCGTGTTTGATCAGATCTTTGAATCAACATTCAGCCTAGTCAGGGGCATACCATTCAAAACCGTGAGCGTTCCTCATGAAGTTGTTCAACCTTTTGTTGGACAAATCCAAGAAGTTCAGTGCAAGATTCAGCCTGAGCAGGGGCATCTTCAGCAAAGCCGTGAGCAGCCTTTTGTTGAGCAAGACAAGACATCAAGGCCAACTCAGTCCAGTTAGGGACATCCTCTTCAGAATTCATGGGCGTAACCATGAAATCATTTCAAAAAAGTTGACCTCCAAACAAGACGGTGGGCGCACCCCGTTGACTCATTTCAATTCAATCTTCCTTTTGGGGGGTCCCCTATTGAGTTGTACCCAGCAAGCGTGACCGTTGTCAATTGCCTTACTATCATCCTTTTGGTGATAGCCGAACTTCATCAGTTCAACATAGCCTGCATCCTTTCGATATTGGTAACCTTCTATTTGTGTTTGTCCTATCATCCTTTTGGTGGTAGTGACTGGTGTGTGTTTCGCTCCATCATCCTTTTGGTGGTGGGTCTGGCATTTCGTCGATGTCAGATTGTGCGATATTTTGTTTGTGTTTCGCTCCGTCATCCTTTTGGTGGTGGGTCTGGCATTTCGTCGATGTCAGATTGTGCGATATTTTGTTTGTGTTTCGCTTCATCATCCTTTTGGTGGTGGGTCTGGCATTTCGTCGGTGTCAGATTGCGCGATATTTCGTTTGTGTTTCGCTCCGTCATCCTTTTAGTGGTGGGTCTGGCATTTCGTCGATGTCAGATTGTGCGATGGTGTTCGTCCTATCATCCTTTTGGTGGTGGTGACTGGTTGTGTTTCGCTCTGCCATCCTTTTGGTGGTGGGTCTGGCATTTCGTCGATGTCAGATTGTGCGATATTTTGTTTGTGTTTCGCTCCGTCATCCTTTTGGTGAAGGGTCTATCATGGTTATTAATGATAGATTGTGCGATAGTTTATTTGTGTTTCGCTCCGTCATCCTTTTGGTGGGGGGTCTATCATAGTCATTAATGATTGATTGTGCGATAGTGTGAGTTCGCTCCGTCATCCTTTTGGTGGTGGGTCTATCATGGTCATTAATGATAGATTGTGCGATGTGTTTTGTGTTTCGCTCCGTCATCCTTTTGGTGAGGGATCTATCATGGTCATTAATGATAGATTGTGCGATGTGTTTTGTGTTTCGCTCCGTCATCCTTTTGGTGGGGGGTCTATCATGGTCATTAATGATAGATTGGGCGATGTGTTTTGTGTTTTGCTCCGTCATCCTTTTGGTGAGGGATCTATCATGGTCATTAATGATAGATTATGCAATAGTTTGTTTGAGTTTCACTCCGTCATCCTTTTGGTGGGGGGTCTATCATGGTCATTAATGATAGATTGCGCGATGTATTTTGTGTTTCGCTCCGTCATCCTTTTGGTGGTGGGTCTGGCATTTCTTCGATGTCAGATTGTGCGATGGTGTTTGTCCTACTCTCCTTTTGGTGGTAGTGGCTGGTGTGCGTTTTGCTCCGTCATCCTTTTGGTGGTGGGTCTGGCATTTCGTCAATGTCAGGTTGCGCGTTTGTGCTTTGCTCTAGCATCCTTTTGGTGGTAGTAGCCGTGTGTGTTTCATTCCATCATCCTTTTGATGATGACGGGTTTTTTTGCCTATTATTCACAGTTTACTCAGAGGTTTACCTCATCCAGCATTTTTCAACCCTTAGGCATCTCTCTTTCTTTTGGACAAATTCAGGGTCTTTTTTTATATCTAATTGACTTCTACCTCAGGAAAGCGAATGCTGTAGCAGTTTATTTCCTTAGGTTTAAGACAATTAGATAGGGGCATCTGTCATACCCCAAATTTGTCCTACCAGTATATACCTTCACATGTGCATCCATTCACTAACTATATCTAGAAAAAAAAAGAGGAGGCTATCTTTGCTTGTGGTTCAAGGTTGTGTAAGGTGACTCGGGCAAGTGATGAGTATTATTCAGTGGTTTTTGACTTAAATTGGTTAATCAGTCAAGAGATTGTTTCATGAGTTTTCAATCAGGGTTTCTGTACCCCAAATCATCTGTATGTGGGTCAGTTGTTAGGACTGTGGTTAATCAAATGTTTTGTTGTCGATAATCAACAGGATCAAGTTTATTCTTCAATTAAAGTTTAATCATGGTTCTCTGATTTTAAAGCATGTTCTGGCTCAGGGAGTTTTATATTAGAGACTTTGTTTTGTTGATATTCAAATGGCCAAATCCAGATTGATTTATTAATTCAAGGCTCTAGTCCGTTCCCAATTTAGGATAATTCAAGATTAATTCATGGTCAATTCTACTTCCCAAGGTTAACTCAAGTGGCAATTATTTCAAGTCAATAATTTTGTTTGGTTCTCGCGGGATGTCAAGTTTTCATCATTTTAAGTCAAGAATTTTGAGTTTGGTTATCATGATCTTATGGCGATTTCCAAGTTTTTTTTATGAGTGAGGTGTAAAACTGGTTTCAAAGTCCATTCACAATCCAAATATTATTTCAAGTTCCAAGCCCATTACAAAATCCCACAGTTATGAGCCCATTTGCACAAAAATGAAACTCTCCTCATTATGGCTGCTTGTGCTTTGTTCAATGGCGTTGGAGGAGGAAACACTGCTACTGATGAAACCAACAACAATAACATTAGCCTCATCAGGTAATAATAATAATAATAATAACTATCATTATCATAATAATAATATTATTAATAATAACAATAATAACAACGTTGCTTTGTCAGGAGATAACGTTGCTATTCAAAATTTCCCTACTGTGACCGTCACAACCAACTACTCCACTATGTTGCTACCTTCTTCATGTTCTTCCAACCTCAACAATTCCTCTACCTCTGCTACAAACTACACTCATTACCAACAACAACCACTTGTGGAAGAACAAAACACTCTCCCTGCTATCTGTGGATTCTCTGGTTTACCACTTTTTCCGTCTCAAAATAACCAAAAAAACCGAACCAACAGAAACAATAACGGTGTTGTTGATGTTGTTGGTTCTTATCCTTCATTGGAAGAAACCTCGGCTACAACAAACTGGATTGACGGTATTTTGAAGGATCTCATTTATACTTCAAACAGTGTTTCCATTCCTCAACTTATCAACAATGTTAGAGAGATTATATATCCTTGCAATCCAAACCTTGCTCTTGTTCTTGAACACAGGCTTCGTCTTCTAACGGATCCAAACACTTGTATTCCAGAGAGAAAAAGAAACAGCACTGAACAAAGTGTTGTTAACATTAATGGGAGTGTTTTAGCAGGTTCTAATGTTAATAACTCTTCAGTGAAACTCATGAACCGTGTTGATGATGTTGTTCCAACAAGTTTACATTTTTCTGACTCTTCAACTCTTCTGAATCAAAATCAAAACCTGTTTCCCAATTGGGGTGCTACTCAAATCATCAACAACAACAACCCTTCAATTTCGTTGGTTACTTTACCTTCGCAACAACAAACCACGCAACAAAATCGACAGCACAACTATGCACGCACCACTTCAGCCCACCAAGCTTTCATGTGCATACCACCTTGAGCTGCAGTTACAATAGAATAAAAGGCAATGTTCAAAACCACCAGCATAAGCGGACAAACCCCTGTTGCCGCGACAACTTTACCACCTGCAGATAGGTCCCCATAAATTTTCAAATAAAACACCCTTCACAGCAACATATCTTGTACCATCACGCCTGAACCACCAACCAAAACCTGCAAAACAGTAAAACCCCACAGCTCAACCCCAAAACTCCTTTTCATTTACAGCAGCAACAACCTTCCCAGAAACCACTACACATGGTAGTACAACACCACACAGCGTTTCAACCATATGTCCCACCGCCAGCTTTGCCATCAAAAAGGTGAATCAATATGAGCACAATATATAACATGTAATATGCAACCAATTTGAAAAATTAAACAAAACTCACGCCTTCAACTTTTACTGTCATGACACCAGAACCGCGACAAACCATACCCTGCATCCACCACCAATATGTACAAAAGTTAGACCGTACAACCCACAGTAAAACGACAACCGCTTCTCAATTCCACTTCTGCCCTCATTTCCCCTTAAAATAACATGCAGCAGAGCTCCTTAGGGGGGACTTGTGAGAATACCAGAAAAATGACCCACACCAGACAAAACCTTACAAAATCGTACCATGCCTGCTACACCAATTCACCACAGCAGACAAAACCTGCAAACATGTACAAACCAAGAAGACCATTACAACCTGCCAATGAGGGTAACACACAAGAATAATATAAAAAAAACTCTCCCAAGTTGGGAGAAGGGGAAAAAAAACGGATTTCAGAAAACCTGATAAAATCCCCTCAACCTCCAACACAACCATTCGTTCTCCTTCCTTCAATCCCTTTAACCCCATACCTTCATCCTTAACCTTCAGCAAACCCAAACATCAACCTTAAATCAAACAACCCCAACCATAATTCCACCTCTTTCAAATATCAAAACCTCATACTTCCCACTCATGACTTCAGAAAATCAACCTTCAAAGACAAAAGCTTAAAACTCCTCCTCACCCTGTTTTTTTCCGAAACAGACCTTCAACCTTAATGGTGAGAAAAAGAAACCTTTCCACTTCCTTCGATATTCACCTACTTGGTTTCCACGCCCTTCAACCTGAACTCCTTCACCTTCATGAAACAATAACCTTCGGAACTTCCAATTTTCTTCAAAATCAATAGCAACAAGTTGAAACCCTTCACCGAACCCTCTTTTAGAACCAAAACCGAGCTCCTTTTCTTTAACCGTTCTCCCCCTTCGAAGCTCTTTCACTAAAATCCTAACAAAACCCTTAATCACCTCCACAAATATCAATCAACCCTAACTCTTCTTCTTCAACATTCCCTTCAAACCAAATCCTCCTCAACCATTGAATACAAAATCCACCATCACGAATCTTAGAACAAAACCAGAAGAACCCAAACTGAAAGAAAGAGATAAAGGGTAGAAGGAGGAGTTTATGTGAAACCTGATTCAAGCGATTGAGAAAAGGCCACGTTAGTATCGAGCGAGAAATTGATGGTGAGGATTTCTGTCTACATCGTGGGACTCGTGGTTTCTCTCTTTCCGATTTTCGCCTTGTTCTTTTGAAAGAGAGAGGCCGTGTTACTCTCTCCTCCCCTGTGTTGCTTGCAGCATGTTTTGATGCGGATGATGGGCTTATATTTTTTGAAGCCCATATGATTCCATTTTCTTTCAGCTTTTTTTTTATATATAAAAAAAACATTTGTTCTTGTCATAAAATAGGTGATCATGGGCTTCCAAGCCCAAGTGATCTTGAGTTTCTTCTTCACCCCCTTTTTTCAGTATCAAATTTTTTCCTGTTTATTTCCTATTTAATAATTTTTTTTATTATTATGTAAGTATATTATATGTTGTTTTTAAAATGGATTTTTTTATGTAAAATATATTATTCGTATAGATTTTCTTCCCTTTTTAATTAGAAGTTTTAAACATCTTCTTTAGAGTTTATTTTCTATTTTAGAGGATAAACTCTATTTTTTTATTGCATATTTTGTTCTACTTTCATTTACTTTTTGGTCGTTGACGAGATTTCCGGCGTTTAACTGTCACATTAGTGGCGTGAAACAAAGGATCTGAGACCACCCTTTTTTTCTTTCGATTTTATTTCATTGACCACTAACTTAAATTTCCGTCAAATATTATTGTGGATATTATATTGTTATATTATTATTCATATTATTCATATTATTGCTACATTTATCTTAACATATTATTTATTCATTATTGTCATATAATTATTCACATATCATATCTCATTATTCATTCACTCACCCATATTTGAAAATACTTAATAAATTATCGAAACTCCTAAAAGCCAAATTGGTGGACTGTTGTATCATTGGTTATTTGCAGGTATCTTGATTTTAAGTCGTGCCCGAATTTGCTCAAGGCGTAGTTTAGGACACTAATGCACACACACGGCTTTCTCTTGGGCTACCTGACAATGAGACCCCTTTATTTCGTGCAATCCCGTGTAACTTACATGTACCCCTCTCCCATCCCTATGTATGTTTCGCATTTATTTGATTATTAGTTTATCTCCTAGGAGCACCCATAGGGACTAGAGCGGATCAAACTATTTTCAAACTAATTCTCGATTCATCATCGAGCCACTTTCAAACAACCCGTAAGTCGAGTGTTCATACACATTCGCCATCAACCTATTACAACTCGACCCTTGATGCGTAAGTCAAGTCGGTCTCTTTTTCAAACAATTTCATGTTCAACACGCTTTGCACGCAATAACGAGTCAAACCCTTGATCCAACGTCAAGCGGATTTTCGAAACAAACCATCAATCAATTAACAACTATTTAATTCTTTTCAAGGTGTAAAAGGTAGGTTCAAGTCTTTGATCTTGCTTTCAGTTGTTTACATGCGAGTTGTCTTATTCGGGTGTGAACAATTGACGCCTCTAAATAACATTAACAACTTGACATCGTTCAACTATTTCCAACTCAAACAACTTTCCTTTCACGATGAAAAAGAGAGTGTACCAAGTCTTTGGTCCGCTCTCCCGATTATTTGGAGTATGAGAAGTCTTTCTTAAGCTTCAATTAATCGTCATCATTTCAACCTCATCCTTTCAAACACAACTTCTCTTACGATGAAAAAGAGAGTGTTCCAAGTCTTTGGTTCGCCCTCCCGATTATTTTAGCCCAAGAAATCTTTCTTAAGCTAAAGTAACCGTCATCAGTTCAAACACCATTCAAACATAACATTATTCTTCAAGATGAAAAAGAGAGTGTCCCAAATATTTGGTTCGCTCTCCCGATTACTTGGGTACGAGAAGTCTTTCTTAAGCTTCGAGTAATCGTCATCCGTATCTATTTCAAACCAATTCAAATCCAGTTTCTTTCGTGGTCGTTACCACGAACTACGAACGCTCTGATTCTTCATTCACTCTTGAATGTAAGATACGTAGGCACAAAATTGCGATAATCTTGGCGAGCACAATCCCCTCCATCTTCCATTTTCCCCCCATCCTTTCCCGTAGTCGAACTACGACGCTCTGATTTCTCATTCTCGTCCGAATGAGCATACGTAGGAACAAGGGCCCCAATCCTTGGCGAGCACCCTATCCTCTAACCATCCCCTTTCCCCTAGTGTCTTTATCCCCTTATAGTATCCTTTAGCATTTAGTAGTGAGAAGAGAAGAATTAAGTTTAGCTAACATCCATTAACTCGAATTAAGAGGTTCCCGTCGAGTACGACGGACGTGAGGGGTGCTAATACCTTCCCCTCACGTAACCGACTCCCGAACCCAGGAACATAAGGTTGCGACGGCCGTGTTCCTTCCGCTTTGTGAGTTTTTCTCGATATTTTCCTCTCCCGTCTATTCGGGAAAAATAAAGTTCGATGGCGACTCTGTCGAACCGCATTTTCCGCACCTTTCACGCGAGGGTCGTATGTTCGAAATGAATTTTTCGAGGTGCGACAATGACATTAAGAATTATCTGCAAAACCAAAAATATTTGGCCGATGCTACAGCTCTTGACAAAAAGACTCTGAGAAGATTAGCATCCAAGTTCTTCCTCAGCAATGATGTGTTATACAAAAGAAACCATGACATGGTTCTGCTTAGATGTGTTGACAAACGTGAAGCAGACATGTTACTTGAAGAAATTCATGAGGGAACATTTGGAACTCACGCCAATAGTTATGCTATGTCAAAGAAGATTTTGAGAGCTGGGTATTACTGGTTAACCATGGAGTCTGATTGCATCCAATATGCCAGAAAATGCCATAAGTGCCAAATTTATGCTGGAAGGTGCACGTGCCTCCAGCACTGTTGAATGTTTTATCATCACTGTGGCCTTTTTCAATGTGGGGAATTGACATGATTGAGGCAATTTAACCTAAAGCTTCCAATGACCATTGACTCATCTTGGTTGCCATTGACTATTTCACAAAATGGGTAGAAGTTGTTTCTTATGCCAACATAACCAAGTAAGTAGTTGTCTGCTTCATCAAGAAAGAAATTATTTGTTGTTATGGAATTCCAAGTCGAATCATAATAGATAATGGGACTAATTTGAACAATAAAACCATGAAGGAGTTGTGTGAAAGTTTCAAAATTGTGCACCATAATTCTTCTCCTTATCGTCCTAAAATGAATGAAGCTGTTGAAGCTGCGAATAAAAACATCAAGAAAATTCTGCAAAAGATGGTAAAAACTTACAAAGATTGGCATGAAATGCTACCATTTACTTTGCACGGATACATAACCTCAGTGTGAACTTCAACAGTGGCAACCCCTTTCTCATTGGTGTATGGAATGGATGTGATCCTTCCCATCAAAGTAGAGATACCGTCCTTAAGGGTATTAATGGAAACCAAGCTTGATGAAGTAGAATGGGTCCAAGAAATATTTGACCAACTGAACCTCATCGATGAGAAGTGCATGACTGCAATATGCCATGGTCAGTTGTACCAGAAATGGATGAAGAGGGCATTTGACAAGAAAGACTGAATCCGAGAATTCTGAGAAGGAGAGCTCGTACTCAAGAAGATCTTGCCAGTTCAAAAAGACATGTGTGGGAAATGGATGCCAAACTACAAATGCCCATTTATTGTAAAAACAGTCTTCTCAGGAGGATCATTAACTCTCACAATAATGGATGGTGAAGAGCTGGCACATCCTATGAAATCTGATGTAGTCTGAAAATATTATACCTAAAAAGCCCATTAAGTCGAAAACCTGAAAAGGTGATTTAGGCAACCATGGGTATCCCGGTGGATCAAAACCTATGAAGGAGATCCAGGCAAAATTTGGGGATGAAAATAAAAAAAGTATATAATAAGAGCTCGTTAAACTGAAAACGCGAGAAGGCGGTTTAGGCAAAAATGAGCGTCTCTGTGGATTGAAAACCCAAAAGGGCGATCCAGGCAAAAGTTATGGACAAAATGAATTTCACTGCATCAGATGACGTTCATCTTTACAGACGATCAAATCCAATCCAACTGCTATCAACAGAAGCAGGATTTTGGGTAGTCTTAGTTATTAGGATTAGTAGGTTCCGTTGGATCCAATGTAACCTTTCCCTATTGCCAATTTCAATTCTAATACTTCATGGAGCTTTGCCATTAGCAAGCTACCATTCTTCAATAAAATCAGACTTTTTGCCTATTCAATTTTGCCATTTTTATGCTTTCTCTACTTTTTCTTGTTATACAAAATGTTATTTGTTAATAATAATTTTGAAAGTGAAATTTTTTTGAACTTTAAACTGTTTTTTTTAAAACACATTTACAGATATAAAATTTCTTTGACTTGTGGAAAGATCTAAAGGAAATCATTGTTCCCCAGGAAGTCTTAATGTTGCAGAAGCACTTTTAGACCATTTTCAGCAACAAAATTCCCAGTGAAGTATAAACTGACAACACTCTTGGACTGATCCTGTGATTATAAGTGATTTTTAAGACTGTAGAGGATCTCCCCAGGGTCCATCATGTGATACATTTATTTATATTGAGGATTCACTCACTAGTGGAATCATCCTTGTTCCTCACTGCAATTACTATACTTTCTCCAGTAAGTTGCCTTGGCTCCATACTTCCCCGATGAAGTGGATATTTATTTTATCCCCTATGAAGTCTCTAATCCTGGATGACTCTTTCCGGTGAACATTCTCATTTGACAAGGAAATCATATTCATGATGGTAATCCCTCAGGTGAAGTCATGACGTTATATCCCTCAAGTGGAATACCTTTTTCCCAGAAAAGTTTTGAAAACCCTGAAGCAGGACTATGGTTCCGCATATGACTTTCTATCCATCTCTTGATAGATATATTCTTCTTGTAGAGGTTGACCGAGTTTCCTTATTGAGATGTTTATTATATCTCCAGGTTGCTTCTCCTTGTTGTGTTTTGTCAGCATAAACATAAGCATAAACATGACATTCGTACCTTCATATAGACTTGCATTAGCACATTGAGCATGTTTGCTATCCTGTTTGTCTTTTGTCATTTACTTTGGCTGCGTTTTCCACCAAGTAAATGGGTTTATCTTTTCTCTCCAAGTAGAGTCGTCAACCCTAGGCATAAAATACCTACTCTCACTAAGTTCCCTACAGAGTTCAACCCTTGTAAATGATGGTTGTTTCAATTATCTTTTCCATTCCTGGATAAGATAAATTCCTATTCGAGTTCATTCCTTGATGGTTAGAATCTTGTTTGACTGTTCTTTCTAGTTTGTTTCCTAGATTGAACCTTGGTCCCTGGAGATTATATTTTAAACCTAATTAGGTCGCAGAACCTAGCCTGGGCGTGCATTTATTTTGCACTATATATCTCAAGAAGAATCTTTCACAAATCCTCATTGTTGATAAGTGGCAGTCTCATCTGAGAAGCTTATCATTTTACTTTATTTTTAGATAAGTGGCAGTCTCTCTAGAGAAGCTTATCATTTTGTTATTTCTAGCAACAAGTGGCAATCTCCCTTGAGAAGCTTGTTTACTTTTGTCCTTTTCGGCAACAAGTGGCAGTCTCCCTTGAGAAGCTTATTTCCTTTTTCCTCTCCAGATAAGTGGCAATCTCTCCTAAGAAGCTTATTATTCTTACCTTTCTACCAGATAATTGGAAATCTCTTCGGAGAAGCTTATCATTTCGTTATTTCCTGATAAGTGGCAGTCTCTTTCTTGGTGGTGTGTAAGTCCCTTCCAACGATAGGTGGAAATCTCTTTCGAGAAGCTTATCAGGGCGTTTCCCCATGAAGTCCAAATTATTTTTGGCATACACAAGAGTTTAACTACCCTGTATCTTTCTTGATGTTTCCTGAAGGTCCTGTTTGATCTCTTCATTTAAGGAATTTCCAGAGGCTCGGATGTTATTTCTTATTTGAAACTCTAGCATTTGCTTGCATGATCCTACTGCCATGTGGATCCTGCTTTATCTTTTGTCCTAATGTGTCAGCCAGTCATGCTTGAACCTGTTGGTCAACTACTCTGGATATTCCCCAGTGGAGACCGTCTTCCCAGTTCTACCTCCAGTGATGACCTTTTGTTTTCCTTCATTCTAAAGTGTCATCTGGTCATATTTGAACATGTTGGTCCATCACTTTAGATTTCCTCGGTTTGTTTCAGTTCCCCAGTGTGTTGTCATTCCCAGTGAGTGGTTACTCATCATGTTAACTTTATCCCCGTTTGCTTTTGTTTTCGTCTGCATTTTGCATTCATCATTCCATATTATTTCATCATATTAGAGTTCATTTCATGTCAGCATCCGTAGGATAGTCTCTTTGTCCATAGCATTGCATGTCATTGCATCTAAGGGCAAAATTTTCTGTTATCAATATTTAAATACCTTTCACCATGATTTCATGAAGATTTTCATGCTCATGTCATCCGGTGAAGATACTTAAATAGGGGAAACTATTATACCCCAAATTTTACCCTTAGATTCTTTGACCCCTCTACATATCATCTTAGGTCATTTATCCTTGCATAGCTAACCGTTTTATAAGACTTTGTTGTTTGTTTCCATCTGTGAAATTAGGATGCTGCAGAAGATTCAAAAGTCATAAAGGCTTTGTATGTGGTCCAGTCCCTTGTAAGTTATGTTGAACTTTTGAGGAGATAGAGGAAGGGTGTGTTTTCATTCTTACAATCCTTTGGCCAATACAGGATCAATTTTCTCTAAGATGTATCCCAAAAAAATTACATCAAGGAAAAGTTGGACCAAGACAAAACATGCGGCTAAGATAGATGGAATTTTCAGCTTTGAGTGAAAGCACATTGGCCAAAATGCACTTAAACAAAAGGACCCAATAATAGTTAAATGTGTTAACTCATCTTTAAGTTATAAAGAGCACCTGCTTATATCCCACACTAACAGCATATCCGATTGGGAGGAGAACACTGTAATGATTAAGAAAGGAATTTATCGTAGAAGGATACTACAAGCACATGAGTCAAAATTCATACCAAATTTCACACGATGGTATCAAACTCTAGCAGCAACAACCCCTATTTGGTTTCGTACCTATTGTCGATCCGTGACGTAATCCTGCACCTTGTCTTTCAAACTTAACTTGATGCCAAACTTAGCCGCAATCGAAGTCCTCAAAAGTATCACATGAAAAGAGAGAAACAAAAAAGCTCAGCAGCAATTTTATATGTTAAAAGAATAACCGAATCAGAAGGGTTTATGGTCTAAGTCAAAGAAATTAATAACATTCCAAAAGCACCATCAAACTCATTAAAGTAGAAAGCAGACAACTCACAAACATATTCTTGACATGATTAGTTCGAAGATGGAAATGTTTTAAGGTGATTTTGCTGTCAAAAAGAAATCAATGAAGATTTCATGGTGCAATCAAATTTCAAGACAAGATTAGACATACTCATTTTCTTTATAAAGCACCATACTGACATGTTTGGGTCAAAAAAGGAAGTTTTTGAACCATACCATCATGACAGTAAAATTAAGCTTATATAAATAGAATAACAGTCAGAAAAGAGAGGTAGGAGACGCATCGGAGAGAACAAAATACCAGTATCACAAAAACACATACTACAGTAGCAAATCATCACAATATCCACATACATTCGAAGAAGAAAAATTCATAGAAGCAGTACCATTCATAATATATTCACAATAGAACACAGAAACAACCCCAAGTGGTATACACATAGCCACACGCAAACAACAATAAGCCTCACAACATTCCAAGGATCACACAGATAGCATACGATCGAGAAGAAGACACATAGCGTCAAAGACGTTCACGCCACTGTACCGAAAGCAATTTTTATGGCCAGAAACGACCTTCAACCGCCAAGGGCTCTTTAACTTATCCATCGAGGCCATCACGTCAACGACCCCACTGTTGGACATTTCAATTCCGCCGGAGAATCGTCATTGTCTAGGTATTATTCTCGATTTCCTTCTAATTGCTCTTGAGATGTTAATATTTTATATAATCATGGTAGAATCGCGTTAGGTTTTGTTGTGTTAGAAATGCGGAAAATAACAATGGTTCACGATAGAGAGAGAAGGTTGTGTGAAGGAATGATAGAAGGGTTAATCTGTTGAGGTTCAGAAGGAAGATAATGGTGATGCACGCGGTGGAGAGGGAGTATTGACGATGAGTTCGCGGAAGAGGGGAAAGAAATTGAGAGTTGAAAATGAGGGAGACGGTTGAAGGAAGAAGACCTAGGGTTTTCTTTTGATAACATTGGCATTGGGTGGGTCGGGTAGAAGAGCAGAGCACCGGCCCAATCCCAACTGTTTTTCTTTCATGCTTGTTTTTTTTCATTTTTTTGGAAATAATGGGCCTAGGCCCACACCCATTTTATTATATAGATAATCAAAAAGAACATTTATATTTAATTAGTTAGTTAGTTATTTTTATATTTGATTTTATATTTTAGATAATAATTTTAATTTTTGTTTACTTAGTTTTTTTTTCATTAAAATAAAAAAATGCTAATTGATTAGTTACATTCTCTGTGTGTTTTAACCAAGATTTCTAATCAACATTGGGAATGACTTTGATTGCTCATGTGTTGTTTGTCTTATGAAGTCGTAATGTAGATCCCTGACGATTTCAACTGCTATGTTCTTTATGGATATTCTTATGTCATCTTAATCAAGAATTACTCAAACAACGTTGAGTTGAATATATCTTCATAGTAATGTTATGATAGTTCCCCTTAATTCAGATCTCAAGTCATAGGATTAGGATAGTTTTGTTCCTTTTTAAGACTAGAGTATTTTCTCGAAAATACAATACACTTTAACAGTTTTTCTAATCTTTTAAACCGTAGAAAATACACCACCCATTTCCAAAGGAAAGGATCCTTTTTGTTGACTGCCATGTCATAACTTAGCTTAACATTAGTTTCTTTCTTTTCATCCTATCCTTAGGATCGGAGTTGCCGCACTCCATGTAAGTTCCCGCCGAGGATACTTACTTACCTTTTCAACTCAACTTAGACTTAGAGTCGCCGCACTCCATGTAAGTGTCTCCCTAAGAACACTTACTTCCCCCTAGAACCTTGACCACAGTCAAGAGTTCCTCACCCTCTTTAAGGGGAACTACGAGTGCTCTGATTCCATTCCCGTCAGGATACGTAGGCACGAGATGGATGTCTTGGAGAGCATACTTAGGACTAAACCCTTAGGTCTCTTTTCAACCCTTTAACAAATATCATATAACAGATAACAAATAACCCAAATGAAATAAGAGGTTCCTGTAGAGTACTACAGATGCTTAGGATGCTAACACCTTCCCTAGGTATAACCAACCTCCGAACCTTAGATCTTCCGCATTGTCTTTTGTAGTGAAATTAGGGTTTTTTCATTCTTTACCCTTTACTTTGGATAAATCAAAGCTCGGTGGTGAATTTCGAAGATTTGCGATTCAAGTTAATCAATAGCTTGATATCTGATTCTCACTGCAACAATTATCTTCAATGAAAAAAATTTTAGAGCCAAAAACATTATGGAGAATGAGGAGAAAATGAAGGTGGTTATAATGACAATGAGAGGTCGTGCTCTCAAATGGTGGCAATGGTGGTCTTACCATGACCCAAACTCTAGTTGGGATTCATTTACAACAACTTTCTTATGGCGATTTAAACTGAAATGGCAATAAATTTTGTCGGAAGGTGATGAAGAGAGGAAGGCCATGCTTTTGGTAGAAAATATCAATAGTGTCGCCACTTCTATTGTAGAAAGTATTGATGGTGAGGAAAATACAAAAGAGGGAGGTTTGAATTGTGTTATTCGTTTTCTTTAGTTTGCTTCTGAACAGGGTTCAGATTCTAAAGCACTGTTCAGATTCTGATAATTAATTGCAGTAGAATAATAACATAAGCAAATAAATAACAACATAACACACAAAGATTTATACTGGTTCCTCCCAAACCGAGAGTAGTCCAGTCCCCTTGAAGTACAAGAGATTTTCCACTATAATCAAATCATGATTACAATTTCATATACCCTCAGCACAAGACTTGACTTCTCAGACCCAAAGCCTGAGACTTCTTGCTTAGACCTTCAACCCAAGACATCCGGCTTAAACCCCTCAGCCTCAGCAGTGGATAAAGACACACAATTTTGCTTCTTACTGAACCAAGAAATAAGGTTGTTTACCAAGAAGAAACATCCACCAGATGTGCTTTTCCTATCATCAGCACTACCTGCCCAATCAACATGACACTATCAAACCAATATGGCATCAGAACCATGTGTGTAAAACATTCCATAGTCATAAGTATTGTTCACATACTTTAAAATCCTCATTACTTGACTAATGTGACTAACTTTGGGCTCAACTTGATATCTAGCACAAACTCCAAAGCAAATGTGATATCAGGTCTACTAGCACTCAGATATAGTAGACTTCCTATCATGCTCATGTAAAAACTTTGATCCATATTAATCACATTTTCATCTTTTGAAAGCTTCAAATGAGTAGGTGCAGGATTCCTTTTATGACTGGTCTTTTCCATGCCAAACTTTTTTATTGTGTTCTTGGCATACTTGCTTTGGGATATGAAAATCAAATCCTCTATTTGTCTAACTTGAAGTCCAAGAGAATAAGTCAATTCCCCTACTAGACTCATCTCAAATTCAGACTGCATCTATTTGAAAAAATGTTGGACCAACTAGTCTGACATTCCAACAAAAAAATCTCATCAACATATATCTGAGCAATCATGAGCTTGCCATCCATTTCCTTAACAAACAAAGTCTTATCTGTTCCTCCTTTTCTGTACCCATTTCTGACCAAGAATCATGTCAGTCTTTCATACCAAGCCCTAGGGGCTTGCTTTAGACCATAGAGAGCCTTATTTAGTTTGTACACATGATTTGGAAAGGTAGAATCCACAAATCCTTTTGGTTGTTTAACATAAACTTTCTCTTGTAAGAACCCATTTAAGAAGGCAGTTTTTACATCCATCTGATACAACTCAAATCTCAGCAAACATGCTAAGGTCTCATCAAATTCAACACCTTCTATTTGAGTGTACCCTTGAGCCACAAGTATGGCCTTGTTCCTGGTAACCACACCATTTTCATCAGACTTATTCTTATAAACCAACCTTGTGCCAATGACATTTTTTCCCTCAGGTCTAAGAACTAAATCCCAAACTTCATATCTTTTGAACTGCTCCAATTCTTCTTGCATAGCATTGATCCAAAAATCATCAGTTAGATACTCTTTCACATTTTTAGGTTCAATTATTAAAACAAACACACATTTGATATCAATTCCCTTGACCTTGTAATAACCCTTTCATTAGGATGGACTTACACACTACCTCGCTGGATGCAAGGATGAAGCACTGGATGTATGGGTTGACACAAATAATCTTCCCGATACTTTTCCAGTGATGTTAAAGATAAACGAAAAAGGAAAGAAAAAGAAACATGCTGATGATGAAGGAACATCAAACAAGAAGATGAAAATGTTGACTACATTCGCTTCTTCTGCTGGTGAGCTAGGTAAATCATTCGATTCTTCTGTAACAACTTCTGTTATTACTAACAGAAATATATCTTCATCTCTTCCAACACCACCTCCACTACTCTCATCACCATCAACCTTTTCCACTATTGTCACCACCTCGCCCATTTTTATTTCTGAAACAAACACTCAAATGATTCCACCTTCTACACACCTTCCACCACAGACACTCTAAATCACTTCAACTGAACCAACCTGCACTACTTCTGAACCAACCGCTGTCATATCTGTACAATCATCACCAACTCTATCCTTCCCATTAATCTCTCCATAGATAATCCCCAAAACCATTCCAGAACATCCTGAACCGTCTCTACAACAATCAAATTTTGAAAATCATGATTTCACTAACTTGGGTGATTCTGCTGAAGACACCCACTCAATTCTTGAAAATCAATCTTTTGGCCCTCTCCCTCATAACCTAGATAAAGTTATTTCTGTTTTAAAGGACATTGTTGTTATGAGACTTAAGGCACTCTTTGATGAGTCAAGTTCTAGTGAATACCCTCTTGCTTTGGGTGCTTCTTGGGATCAATTTAATCAGTGGATGTCAGATGAATTTCAAAAGATTCAAAATCTCTTCGTTCAGTCAAAAGACTATCTTGTTTAGCAAGCTGAAGAAAGATTGAAGGCTAAAAAGGAAGCTGAAGCTAAGATAGCTGCTGAAAGGGAACTAGCAGAGAGAATGGCTAAGGAAGCTCAAGATCAAGCTGAGAAGGAAGCTGCTTTGAAAAACCAAGAAGAAATCAAGAGAACTACTAAAAACTCTACTTATGATCCTGTTATACAAACTTTGGAAAGAATTCAAAAGGATTAAGAGTTGTTCAGAAAAAGGATGGACAAGCAAGATGAACTCAATTTCAACATTTAGAATTCGCTTGCTCAGATCCTTCAGAGGATCCCTCCTCCTCCTGAAGCTTAAACACTCTTTAGGCCACCCCTTAGTTTTCTTTGTGTTTATCTTATGTTGTTTGAATTGTTTTTAACCTTTTTGATTATGACAAAAGGGGGAGTACTTGAAATGGAAAATTATTTTGATTAAAGAATATCTTTTCTCTAAATCATAGCTCAAACATTCTAACTCTTAAAATGCATTCAATTGATATATTAATAACCAGGATCTGATTTAACGAATCACTATCTCTATCTGATGCATTTCATTATCTCAGATTTTATAAGCTCAAATCAGGCTCTGATATATAATCAAGCAATGTTATTGTGTATCTAATGAGAACTTTACAATCAGGCTCCGACATCCCAAATATGATAAGATTTTTTTTAAGATCTTAAATTTAGGGGGAGCTTTGATTAAGGGAAGTTATTTTTAAAATTATCTCTTTCATTTCCTACTGATTATCATTGTACAAAATTTTGTCATCAAAATACATGGTTTTGTCATTATCAAAAAGGAGAGATCGTTAGGATAAGATTTGGTTCTGCAAGATATCTCTAAGTTTTAATAATAACAAAGGGGTATTTGTGTGAGAACAATTTTGGTACTCTAACGTTTGTTTTTCTGAAGAATTAACAAATAGGTTTTGACTCTGATAGAGATCATATTCAACGATTACTATGATCTGACCAAAGTCACTTTCGCGTTATAAGAAGAAAGTTTGCTTCTGATCTACTGTATCTAATAATATGTTGTTGCTGTAATGTTCTCTTGGTTTCTGTTTCTGATCATGACTCTTATACTTTACTTATGAAGGCTTTCAAGCTTCTGAAGTCATAATATTCTAAAGACTAAGTGCTAAAGACTCTGAAGACAAGGTTCTATTGAACGAAGTTCTGAAGACTCTGAAGACTTGAGTTTCTGAAGAAATAAGTGCTGAAGACTCTGAAGACAAAGTTCTGCTGAACGACATTCTGAAGACTATGAAGACTTAAGTTACTAATGACCAAAGGTTCTGAAGACTGAGTGCTTATAGTTCTGAAGACAATGTTCTGGTGAACAAGTTCTAAAGACTATGAAAACCCCCCGATTAGCTCTTCTACTCAGGCTTCAATCATCTTCATTCAGAAGCCTCTGATGTAAGGAAGAGAAGATCAAACGTCTACGAGGGAAAATAGTATGTAGTACGTTTTTGACGTCTCATTCCAGTACCATGCCACTACCTTGATTTGGTGGTACAAGGACAACTTTTGTGTACGATTTTCATCCCTGCGTAACGACATTATTTCATGTCGCCAGCTACCTAAATGATATTCCTGATCTACCCTTCAATGGATCTTTTTCTGGCTATATCAGGACTTGATTACTTGAAGAAATTTAGAATCTTTACAAAGATGAATACAAAGGTTACCCTTTGATTGAAAACAACCTATGAAGAACTGAAGCTACAATATTGAAACAACACAATACAAAGAAAGAATATTGTTCATACTGTATTAGTGTCTTTAAGACGTTTGAGCTATTAATAGTGTTTATATCTGCTTGCTTAGAAGCAATTTCATTATAAACATATATGTTCAAACTGTTGTTTGTAACTTCTTAAGGGACCGCTTAGGTCTGTATCCATAAGAAGAGACGGTTAGTCTTTGTTGTTAGTCATCAATGGTTGCTTGTGCAATTTGTATTTCCTTAAGGGACCAGTTAGGTCAGAATCCTTAAGAAGAGACACTTGTCTTTTTTGTTAATCACCAACAATTTCTAGTGCATTGTAATCTGTTGATTATAGTGGATTAAGTCCTTGTGTTAAGGCGATATCACCTTGGCGGGTGGACTGGATTAACTTGATAGTTTTCAAGTGAACCAGGATATATTGTGTGTCTTTCTTTCTTAATTAGTCTATTTGTGATCTTTGTTTGAGTTTCACAAAAAGATTTCATTTTTGAAAACCCAATTCAAACCCCTTTTTCTTGTGTTTTCTCACTGTCGCTACTGCGAAAATCGGCGCTGGCTGAACAGAAGAGTCGCCACCGTGCGTTATTTATCCCACGGGAGGGAAAGGAAACGCTCAGAGTAAACCTACCGCAAAGACGGGAAAGGTATGGTCGTCGCAACCAAAACCTGGATTCAGGAGTCGGTTATGCAAGGGGAAGGTATTAGCACCCCTCACGTCCGTCGTACTCGACGGGATCCACGCTTGCTTTCTAGTACGGATTGTTATTCTATCTACTCTACAGGGTCAAGGGTTAAAAGAAAAGAAAATGACTCGGCAAAGTGTCGCACTTTATGCCTACGTATTCCCGTCTGGAACGAGAAATCAGAGTCAACGTAGTTCGCCTACCTACGGGAAAGGAGGGGAAGGTTGCTCGCTAGGATATCGCATCCTATGCCTACGTACTTTCATACAACATGAAAGATCAGAGCAAACGTAGTTCGGGCCACGTACGACGCAAGTCTGTTTTGATTGCTTTTATCTCCTTCTGAAAAAGGGTTTTTTCTGATTAACAGTCCAAGCGGACAAAGAATGACGTTTTGATGAGTTCACATTCTTTTACGGAAGAAGTGTCTTTTATTGTGTTTGAAATCTTATTGTATTTTTCTGTTTGTTTTGAGGAAGAAGAGACAGAACTCTAACCTACGTTTGCGAAGGGAATCAAACTAACCTAATGTTATCATGCATGGGTTAAGACCTAATGTCTATCATGCTCCTCTCTTGCACAGAGAGAAACAGAGATCCTAAGGGATAAACGGAAACAGAAACAATGGCATATATACAATAAAGCAGTAAAATGCATGGATGCAGCAATACGAGCGAGGCAAGGGAGTCCCACTCAACCTCGAACCTAGAAAACAATAGGCAAAAGTGAACAGACTTCTCTTTCAACCCAACAGGTTAACAGCAAACAATACAGTCAGTAAAACCAATCAATACATCAGAAATGAAATACAGCAAAAATAAACAGCCACAGCAGCTCTGCATCAACATCTGTCTTCAAGTCATCTCCAAACAGCTACAAGCTTCAGCAAGCATCAATCTCCATCTACACAGCCTTCCAGCAAGAGCTTTGACATCAATCTTCAGTCTACAATGGCTTTTCTTCAAGTCTCAAACTTCAGGATGAACATTAATCAACAAGATGAAGTGAATGAATGTTAGACAGTCAATTACCTACAAAGGGTGGTTCATTAACTGTTAACATTATATAGACAATCTTCTCTCAAAAGTTCTATCTTTCAAATACATTCACTGATCCTTCCAAAGGAAGGAGGTGGATACTTGAAAGAGACTTTGAATCATAGAGAAAGGATGGATGCAGACAAGGCATTCCATGCTTGGGAAACAAGCTTTCTAATCTAGAGCTCTGCCTAGCTCCTAAACCCTAGTCTCCTCAACAGCTGCTAGAAAAAACTCTCCTCCTCAACTCTGGAAGTTTGTCTTCAGCATCTGGATCTCCAATGGCTTCATCATCATAAGCCTTCAGCTCTCCCAATCCCCAAGCAATCCCAATACCCACACAGACAAATCATAATCCCAGAGGGGCACACCACACCAGTCAAACAAATACAGACAGTAATAATAGCAGTAGGGGAATCCTAATAATTTCTAAGGGATCTAATAACTACCCATAGTCCCTATAGTCCCATATCCAAAACTTTCAGTCTCTAAATCCTAAGGGAAATGATTCAATTCTCCTAAGTCATCACTTAAACCCTAATTTTGTTCATGTTATTCACACCTAAACTAAACACCTAAAATTAAGTCCTAAAAATGGGAACTAAATTTTATATACAAGCTATCATCATCTACTAATCAACCTAGAAAGAATGGATGAAAAATATTAAAGCAACTATGCAAACTAAAATCACCAAATTCATGTATCAAACAAAATAATATTTACACCTATTTAAAAGAAAAATATGCCAAAAATATTAAAATGAAATGAACTATTAATTTTTTTGTATGACAATTTTCTTGACAAAATTATGAAAAGCATGTAAAAAGAACCAATGAAAAATAAGCATTTTATGATTTGTTATGATTTTTGAAAGATTTAATGTTTTTATGAATGAAAATAAAATGAATTAATGAGATGGAGGGTGCAGCAAGTAATGGAAATTAGTTAAAACAAGGAAACGGGCCAAGCAGTGGGGGCGTGAAAAGCAATTGGCACTAGGCCCAGGAAACATCAGAAAACCAACAAAAATTAAAAAAACGGAAAAACGGTGTGAGTAGCAATTAAAATAGTGTAAATGGAATTGGGCTTGGGAACGGGGGTGTGAAAAGCAGCGAATGTCTGAGCCCATCAGAAAGAATTAATGAAACGAGGCGTTTTGAGGTTTGAAATTCCCTCCGTTTTTCAGCTTTAATCGTGGCCACACGATTAGGTCCTTGGTCAAGGTCAAAATGTCCATCCAACGGCCTGGGGTCATCGTCTACCTCTAGCAAACCCTAGCTTCAAAAAAGCTTCACCATGCACGCATGCTTCCATTCCTCTGTTCTCCTTCATACTACCATGGATTCACACGACTCCAAGAGCAAAGTTGCTCTATAAACTTGCCTCTTCACAGCCATGCCAATAACTCTCCCTAACACTCACTCAATAAACCAACTCGAAGAGAATAACAGTTCTGATCCACCATTAACACCTGATATCAAACCTCTTATTTCTCATCAATTCTTGTCCTAAACTCATCTACATCTTATGCTGATCATAACAATCCATTCAATGAAGATTTTCGTGCTTTAATACAAGAGATACAAACCCTAACAGATTTGGTCCACCTATGGCAAACTCCATGAAACTTCCTCAAACTCACCAAAACTAATCATCTATCCTATCTTAACCTTTCTATGCTAACAAAACCTAATAATCCTAACCTAAACAGCCAATTCGAATGAGAAACATACCTGGTGCAATTGATGAAAACAGGTGCTAAATCCTCTTGATCCAAGGCTAGAGATGATTGAAAACTGATCCAAGAACTTGATGATGAGTTCTGTATGCAACCAATGATGCTCCAAGGCTTTGAATCTCCCAATTCCAAGATTCTTGCACTTTGAATGGTGAACTTGCACAGCTCGAATCCACCTCAATTCTACCAAATGATTGTATGAATTATGATCTATGGATGATGAGGATGAATACCAAATCAAGAATGGTGAAAATTGATGAGAATTTGAGAGAGTTTGAGTTGATTTTGCCAATTGGAAAAAGTGTGTGGAACTTGTGTTTATGAACAATATGAAGCACCAACCCTTGCATGAACCTCTTCATATCAATATATAGGTGAACTTAGAAACTCCTAGAAGCTTGGAGAAACTTCCCATGTATGATTTCCCTTGGATTTGGCTTATGTACCTTCCATTATAAGTAACCATGAGTAACTTTCAAAACTTGAACTAAAATCAAAATTCCAATTTAGCCAATGTTTTCAAAATGATTTTTCCAATCAAAATGACCTATAATTTCACCTCATTTGGCCAAAATATGAAAAATCTCATTTTTTAGGTCATTTTTATTCATTAAATCCGCCAATTTTGAAACCGTGTGCTATGAATCTTTCCAATCTTTCATGGTCACTTTTCTAGACTCAAAATGTCATTTGGAACAAGTTTTATGTTGTAAAGTTTTCCATTTGAAGCTTCCTTGTATGAGTTTTGGGCATAGGCTTGAAATGACCTGTAATTCTCAGATGACCAAAATACCCTTTTCTTGCCAAGACCATAAGTAGAGTTACACAAATCATATGAAGGCATACTATACCATTCTAGAAAGCTAAGACAATGAGGAACAACTCTTATGTTGACCAGAAATTCATTTAAAATCTCCTTGAGGGGTAAATATTGCTTGGAAGTCAAGCCACTTTCACAGACAAAATTTCAGATACCTCAGATGACCTGTAACTTGCAAGGACCATAACTTGAGTTCTATAAATCTACTTAGTGTCTTCCACCACTCAAATTAAAGGTCTTGAGATCCTCTACAAGTTTCATGTTGGCCAAGGATCCATTTGAAGCTTTCATTTTGACTTATCTTGCTTGGAAATTTTACCTAAACTAGGGGATTTTACACAGAAACCCTAATTTAGAAACTCCTCTTCTACTTGATTCCTCTTGATTTCTTCTTAGAATAACAACATATCCTTATTTACATGTCAAATGATGAACCCCACATCTTTCCAATAGCCCTTAATGTCTTTCAATCAGTCAGTTGACCTAGAGTTGACCTAGAGTTGACCCCAGATGAAACCCTAGTTGACTGCCTTCAACTGCAACTCTTGTGATCACACCAATGACCTGTTTCCTTCTCCAAATGACTTTCTAAGTCTCACATGATGTCCACATACTCTTCATGCTCAGCCCACAACTCACAAATTCTTTGTTGATCCTCAGATACCCTCAGATAGGAGATGGATGCACTTGCTTGATCCATTGACTTGATAGCTTTCAAATTCTTTCTGATGACTTGAATGAGATGGAATTAGAATAATAGCCTCTTGATAGGCTCATAGAGATGAGAATAATGATTGGTCCCCTGTTGGATGACTTGCTATGCTTATGTTATGCAGATGGTTAGGCTATGTACATGACTCTATATGCAAATGCTAATGATATTAAAACATAAACCAAATGAACAAGATTGAGCAAATTTTAGGGTGCAACAGCTGCCCCTATTCAAGTGACTTGGACCCGATTGGGTGAAGAGCCCGGAGCCTTCAGACATTCGCGGTACGAGACGGTTGAATACTAAGAACCCAGAAATTTGCCAACCGCAGAAATGAACTACACCACTGCTTGGGGATTATTTTGTCAGCCCGAAGAGCTTCTATCATTGCAAGAATAAAACTTTGCTTGTCCATGTTAGGACGCCTGTGTCGTCAACACAAAGAAATCTCAACCAGACTTGTCCACGTTAGGAAAAATCTCGACAGCTTCACTAGGGATGGCTCGTCTGCCTCTCATCAGAAATAAATCGTCCACGCTAGGACTAAACTCTTCCACGTTAGGAATAATATCTTTCCATGTTAGGAATACCTCTGCTTTCCACGTTAGGAATGCGATCTTTCCACGTCAGGAATACATCTTTCCACATAAGGAAACCTCTCCTCTTCCCACGTAAGGAATACAACTCCGTCCACGTAAGGACCCACCTTTCCACGTCAGGAACACAATCTCTTTTCCACGTAAGGAATCATCTTTCTTCCACGTAAGGAATACATCGTTCTTCCACGTAAGGAATCAATCTTTCTTTCCACGTAAGGAAACCACAATCTTCCCGATTTGTCCACGTAAGGACTCCCTTCTTGATATGCCCACGTAAGGACTCGATCTTTCCACGTAAGGAAACCAGTTTTCTTCCATGTAAGGAATAAGATTCTTGATCTGTCCATGTAAGGACTCCAATCTTTCCACGTAAGGAATGCGATCTTTCCACGTCAGGAATACATCGTCCACGTTAGAACCCACTTTTCCACGTTAGGAATGAATCTGATATGTCCACGCAAGGACTCAATCTTTCCACGCAAGGAATGAATCTTCTTTGTATCTGTCCACGTTAGGACTGAACTCTTCCACGTTAGGAATACATTTTCTTTTGATTTGTCCACGCAAGGACTCAACTTTCACCTCGCTTTGTCCACGTAAGGACTCCAATCATTCCACGTAAGGAAACAATCTTCTTTCCACGTAAGGAATCCGACTTTTTTCACGTAAGGAAACCAATTTTCTTCCACGTGAGGAATAAAATTCTTGATCTGTCCACGTAAGGACTCCAAGCTTTCCACGTAAGGAATAACCTTGCTTTTCCACGTAAGGAACTAAAATTTCTCTTTCCACGTAAGGAATAAATCTGTCCACGTCAGGACTCACGTTTCGTCTTGATTTGTCCACGTCAGGACTCTCTTCTTGATTTGCTGAGGAAATAAAATTTTGTCCACGTCAGGACTCATGCACCTTCGACCCACTGGGGGAATTGAGACTTGTCCGCGGCAGGACTCACATCTCGACCTGCTGAAGCAATAGAATCTGTCCACGTCAGGACTCGCGCGTCTTCGACTTGCTGGGGAAATAAGACTTGTCCACGTTAGGACTCATACTTTGCCCACAACACGAAGAAGGGTAAATTTATCCGCGTTAGGACTCTCGTATCTTGTCATCACAAAGAACTACAAACTTGTCCACGTCAGGACGCACATTTCACCATTACGAATAAAGCTAAATGATCCACGTCAGGACACCAACACGAAGAGTAACCAACTTTTGTCCACGTCAGGACTCCACACTCAATCAATGCCGAGAACTCGAATCTGTCCACGTTAGGACTAACACATATCGTCACCTGGAAGAAATGTCCACGTTAGGACTCCACATTCCAACAATTCTGAGAAATCGAACCTGTCCACGTTAGGACTAACACCTCCCATCTGCCCGGGGCAATAAAATTATCCACGTTAGGCCACCCACTTCTCTAGCAAGAAGAAAACCTATCAATAAAACTGTCCACGTTAGGACTCATTTCTCCACTGGTCCCAACCCGTAAACCTCTTAGCACTGACGTGACAGCGACTTTGAAGCGGACTCTCCTGGGGATCTTTGGAAAACAAACTACTGGACGCCTGTTCTGATAACCGGCGGTGGCCTCTGAAATTCTGATTCCTGAAACCCGTTGGTAACAAACAATTCTGCTGGAGAATGAGGAGAAATTTTGCCTACTCACTCTGGCGGGGAAAACACGAGAAATTCACAAATAACTCTGCTCGAAGACAAAGAGAACTTCATCATGATAATTCTGTGGGGTATAATGTCGAAGCTGACACTTCATGGGATGTCTCACGCCGAGACCTCGGATGTTTATTGATTTATTGGAGCAAGAACTCCTCCCACCTGCAAGAGAAACAATACTTGAAACCAACGGTTAGCCAACCTAGTTTATGTTTCAAAAATGTGTATGTTTGACAACGATGCAATGCTCCATTCGACATGGAAACGCTATGCTTTTATTTGGTGGATGCAAGTATGACACTATTATGCCGATGCCAATGCAGACTCGAACTGCTGAGATACAGGAATTGCTTCAGCAAAATAAATGTTGAAGACAATGCCGACTCCGCTGGGAATAGCCAGGTGCTACAGGATTATTCCAGCGAAATAAATGCTGGAAGAGTGAAGTCGGCTCAGCTGGGAAATTGGGAACTTGAACCAAACATCTCCTTGAAGTAACACCCTGCTGGGGAGTACCGGATGCGCTTGGTATGATTATACTTCTGCTGGAGAGTGACCGGATGTCACACGGTATTCTGACAAAATAAATGCCAGGACTCACACCAACTCTGTCAGGGAGAGTCTTAATCTTCGAGTTCTACTGGGAGGAATGAAAACACTGGTTGGAAAGAAAACTCCGCTGGGGAAGGGATGATCCTCTTGGGGAAAATCAACTGGCTCCGCTGGGGGAGAGTAACTGACCCTGCGGGGAAAAGTAAAACTGCCTGAATACAGCTCACAAATATTAATCTTCTGCGACTAAACCAACTCGGCTTGAGATACACTGTCTGAATACAGCCTTATAATCTTGGAATCGCCAAACTCTGCTGAGGATGAATGACTTTGCTGGAGCAAGTCCTTTGGATAAGATATGGCTAGCTGGGGAATTCGATCCTTCTTCGGGAAGCACATGCATGACCTGCGTGGGGGTCGAGCCTTTCATTACTGCAATCTTTTGATCGTCTTCCTCGTACGGCTATGAACTCTGCAACAACACAAACAAGACAAGAAAAGCCTATGCCACCAAATTGATTCAGGTTAGTGACGTTATCTTCAGTTAATTCAAAGCTTTAGCAATTGTTGGCAAGGGCCAGTGATGTTATACACATGCTAGTTTCAGTAAACTTAGGCGCTTTATCATGCACAAAACAGTAAAGAACCAGCATCAAGTACTGAATAACATATTTTATTGATTGGGCCCCTGAATGGGCGGAGTTTTTGTACACGGGATGTAACTCCTGAAAAGAGGAGGCTACGCAAAGCAAATATACAAGTATGCACAAGAAGCATAAATATATTGACAAACTAAATTTGTACACATGTCGGCAACGGGATGTAGATGAACACCACGAACTGATCCTCCTATGACTCGCCCGACTCTAATGCTTTCTCGGTATTCACACTTCCGAAGAGATTGTATCTGATAATCGACTCCTCAGGCATATTCTCCCGCACCAATGCTCAATGCAGTATCAAATTCGGACCACAGTCATTTGCTTTTCAAATCCCTAACTTTTGCGTGAACCTCCTTTTACGGGTTTTCAGTTCACCGGGATACCCTTTTTTGCCGAAGCCGCCCAGTGTAGGTTTTCAACTTCGCGGGTGTACATTTTTTCAATTTTATCCCTAACTTTTGCCCGAACCTTTCATTCTGTTTTTGGTTCGCCAGGATGCCCCATTTTTGCCTGGACTCTCTTTTTCTGTCCAGCGGGTCAATTTTAAGCAAAGTATTTTTTAACTGCGTCCGAATTCATAGGCGACGTAAAGTCTTCACCGTCCATAGTGGACAACAATAACGCTCCTCCTGAAAATACTTTCCTGACAACGTATGGCCCTTCGTAGTTGGGGGTCCACTTGCCCCTGTGATCTGCCTGCGGCGGGAGAATCCTTTTCAACACAAGGTCGCCCGTCTGAAAGCTTCGCGGATGTATCTTCTTATCATATGCTTTCTTCATTCGGCTCTGGTACAAACGACCGTATGCTAGAGAAGCTAGCCTCTTCTCATCCATCAAACTCAATTGGTTCAACCTGTCTTTCACCCATTCTGCCTCGTCTAGCTGAACGTCTCGCAATACCCTCAGAGAAGGGATCTCAACTTCCAACGGTAATACTGCTTCCATTCTGTATACCAATGAGAACGGGGTTGCCCCGGTTGATGTGCGTACCGTCGTACGATAACCGTGCAAAGCGAAAGGTAGCATATCATGCCAATCCTTATAGGTCACCACCATCTTTTGAATGATCTTCTTGATATTCTTATTGGCCGCTTCAACAGCGCCATTCATCTTGGGTCGGTAAGGGGAGGAGTTATGATGTTCGATCTTGAAATTCTGATAGAGCTCCTTCATCATTTTGTTGTTCAGGTTTGAACCGTTGTCCGTGATTATCCGCTCGGGGATCCCATATCGGCAAATGATATCTCTCTTGATGAATCTGGCCACCACCTGCTTCGTTACATTTGCGTAAGACGCAGCTTCTACCCACTTGGTGAAATAATCGATTGCTACTAGAATGAACCTGTGCCCATTAGAAGCCGTCGGCTCGATCTTTCCAATCATATTGATTCCCCACATTGAGAATGGCCATGGCGATGACATCACATTCAGAGGACTCGGGGGCACATGGATCTTATCAGCATAGAATTGGCACTTGTGGCACTTCCTTGCGAACTTGAAACAGTCAGTTTCCATAGTCAGCCAAAAATAACCTGCCCGCAGCAGCTTTCTCGTCATAGCATGCCCACCAGCATGCGTACCAAATGTACCTTCATGTATTTCCTCCATGAGCAGCTTTGCCTCTCTTTCGTCTACACAACGCAATAGCACCAAGTCGTGGTTCCTTCTGTACAAGACACCATCTGGATTCAAATAGAAATTACCCGCTAATCTCCTGAGAGTCTTCTGATCTTGACTGGATGCCCCAGCCGGATACTCTTTATTCTTCAGAAAATTAAGGATATCAAAATACCACGGTTTATCGTCAGATGCCTCATCAATAGCAAATACGAAGGCCGGTCTGTCAAGCCGAGAGATAACGATTCTGGGAGCTTCGTTCCAGAAGTTGACTTTGTACATGGAAGACAAAGTGGCCAGGGCGTCAGCCATCTGATTTTCCGCCCGCGGTACGTGATGCAATTCAACCTTGTCGAAGAAAGGCAACAACCTCCTTGCATAATTCATGTAATGTATCAAGTTGGGCTGACGTGTCTCCCATTCCCCTTTTATCTGATTCACGACCAGAGCTGAGTCTCCGTATACGTCCAGATTCTTGATTCGCAAATCAATGGCTTCTTCAAGCCCCATTATACAAGCTTCGTATTTGGCCTCATTATTGGTAACTGCAAAGGTCAATCGGGCAGTAAACGGGATGTGCGACCCGTGTGGCGTAGTGATGATTGCCCCTATTCCGCTACCGTAAGCGTTCACAGCTCCGTCAAATATCATCTTCCACTTGGAACCCAACTCTGGTCCTTCGTCTGGCAACGGTTCTTCACAATCTTTCATCTTTAGGTACATGATATCCTCGTCAGGAAAATCAAACCTCATCGATTGGTAATCTTCAATAGGCTGCTCCGCCAGATACTCAGACAGCACACTCCCCTTTATAGCCTTTTGCGAGACGTATTGAATGTCATATTCAGTCAAGACCATCTGCCAACGGGAAATTCTCCCTGACAACGCCTGCTTTTCGAATACATATTTGATAGGATCCATCTTCGAGATGAGCATGGTTGTGTGATTCAGCATGTATTGCCTCAAATGCTTGGCGGCCCAGGCTAGCGCGCAACAAGTTTTCTCCAGCATTGAATATCGAGATTCACAGTCTGTAAACTTCTTACTCAAGTAGTAGATCGCATGCTCTCTTCTCCCTGTCTCGTCGTGTTGACCGAGAACACAACCCATGCTTCCCTCAAGAACTGTCAAATACATGATCAAGGGTCTCCCTGCCACTGGGGGTATCAAAATAGGAGGCTTCTGCAAATACTACTTTATTTTATCGAACGCCTTTTGACAATTTTTGTTCCATGTTACAGCTTGATCTTTCTTCAATAGCTTGAACAATGGTTCACACGTAGCTGTTAGGTGAGATATGAACCGGGCGATGTAGTTCAACCTCCCTAAAAACCCGCGCACCTCTTTCTCTGTTTTAGGCGTCGGCATTTCTTGAATCGCTTTTATTTTAGCAGGATCGACCTCTATTCCTCTTTCGCTTACGATAAACCCCAGCAGTTTACCCGATCTCACCCCGAAGGTGCATTTGTTAGGGTTCAGTCTCAGTCTGAACTTCCTAAGCCTTTTAAATAACTTCAGCAGATTCACCAGATGCTCTTCCTCCGTCTGGGATTTGGCAATCATATCGTCAACATAAACTTCGATCTCTTTATGCATCATATCATGAAAAAGAGTCGTCATCGCACGCTGATACGTTGCCCCAGCATTCTTCAAACCAAAGGGCATCACTTTGTAACAAAATGTTCCCCAAGGCGTTATGAAAGTAGTCTTCTCCATATCCTCTGGCACCATTTTAATCTGATTATAGCCTGAAAAGCCATCCATGAAGGAGAATACGGAGTATTGAGCAGTATTATCAACTAGCACGTCAATATGAGGGAGTGGAAAATCATCCTTTGGGCTTGCTTTATTCAAATCCCTATAATTCACACACATTCGAACCTTGCCATCTTTCTTTGGCACTGGTACGATGTTAGCAACCCATGAGGGATATTTTGTCACAGCCAGGAAACCAGCATCCCACTGTTTTTGAACTTCCTCTTTGATCTTTACTGCCATGTCTGGTCTAGTTCTGCGAAGCTTTTATTTGACCGGTGGGCATTCTTCTTTCAGTGGCAGACGGTGCACAACCATGTCTGTATCGAGCCCTGGCATATCTTCATACGACCAAGCGAATACATCATTATACTCTCGGAGCATTTCAACCAGTCTTCGCTTGATATCGCTTTGCAGCGCGGCTCCGATACGAATATTCTTATCAACCCCTTCCGACCCCAAGTTGATAATTTCGATGACCTCTTCGTGAGGCAGAATGACTCTTTCCTCTTGCTTCACCAACCAAGACAGCTCTTCCGGAACGTCGCTATCTTCGACAACCTCTTCTTCGGCCTGAAATACTGGGTGCTCAAAGTCGGGACGAGTCATAGGTGGTTTAAGGATGTCATCTGAAAATGTTATCCTGCAAAAAGAATGGTTAAATGCTTCAAAATGCGTATAAAGCGAATAACCACGTTGCCATTTTATTGAAAAATACAAAACAAGAAAGACAGTGATCGAAATATTTGCACATGAAAACGCCATTTATTTAATGATTAACACGCAATGTTCATAACAGCACAACCCTAAGCAAATCCTGATGCCCCGGGCAAGACATCAGATCGTTCAACAATTAATAAAACAAAGCATTACTGTTTAAGAGTCACAGGAACAAGCTCCTGAATAGACCAGTTGCATAGTCCCTGTCCTGGCGTGCTTGGCTGAATCCAGGCATCCATATCACAGTCGCTATCTCCTTCGTCAGACTCCGAAACAGCATTGATGGTTTCATGACATACTCCACTGGCAAAGATGGTTATTGGCCCTCTGAAACGGGGTGTCCCCACAGCAGGTGTTGATGACGACGGTTGGTACCCCAACCCGAATCGGTCCATCTTCACAGGAATATCCAGCACTTTGCCCCAGCCCTTTGCTTCTCCTGCCTCCACCAGAGCTTGAGCCTCTTTATACGACGAGACGGCTATCTCCGACACTTTGCTCGGCCCGGGACCTTTGTCCTTGATACGCAACCCTTCAAATGCCTGGCAGGGTGTTTCGTGAATCTCTCCATCGACCTCCACATATTTAAATGACGACAGATGGCTGACCAGGATGTCTTCTTCTCCGCATACGATGACTACGCTGTCCCCCACCATATATTTCAACTTCTGATGCAGGGTAGATGTGACTGCCCCGGCCCCATGAATCCAGGGTCTTCCGAGCAGGCAGCTATATGCAGGCTGTATATCCATGATATAAAATTCCGTTGCAAACACCTCCGGCCCCACCTGTAGAGGCAATGTTAGCGATCCAAAGACTGTTCTTCGCGTGCCATCAAACGCTCTAACTACCAAGTCACTGGGCGTGCACAAGATTCCTCTGACATCCAGCTTCATCATCGCTTTCTTGGGCATCACATTTAAGGATGATCCGGTATCGACCAATACATGCGACATTACTGATCCTCTACACTCAACAGATATGTGCAGCGCCATATTATGATCTCTCCCCTTTGGGGTCAAATCGAAGTCGGTAAAGCCCAAGCTGTGGCCTGCATTCACATGTGCCAACACTCCTTCCAGCTGATTCACGAAGACATCTTGGGGTACGAAGGAAGTATCCAGGACCTTCAACAATGCATTTCTGTGAGCTTCAGAACACAAGAGCAACGACAGGATGGATATCTTTGAAGGCGTCTGTTGCAGATGCTCCACAATCTTATAATCACTTTTTCGAATCAAGCGCATGAACTCTTCTACATCTTTCGATGCCGATGCTTTTTCGTTTACCTGCACTGGAACGTTCTCAACCATTTTTCCTTTCCCCTTCGCCAGTCTTTCGGCCTCCACCTCAGGCGATATAAAGATCCTACCACTCCTTGTCATGCCTCCTGAACCGACCACATTCTCTACAGTCTCGGCTGGTTGCTTATTAACATCAATCTTTATTCCGTCACAATACACTTCCAACCCATATGATCATGGGACTGCTTTTGTGCTCTCGTACGGGATTGGTTCGGCCTTAGTTATGGTGATCGGCGGTCGCTGAGCTGGTGCTGTTATAGTGATTGTCTTTCGAGGAATCGTTACAGTGGCCACATCACTCTGATCATCTGCTACTTCCCCTGCAGGCTCTTCACTTGCTGCTCGGTCAAACTGCAATGTGCCTCCATCAATTAAAGCCTGGATGCCTTTCTTCAAATCATCACACCCCCCAACTAGGGTCCAGCATTCTAAGCAATACTCATCACATCCTGGATAAACACCCCCTTGCAACAATCTGCTTTTTATCTCTCTCAGCGGCATCTTTAAATCATCGACATTCATAACCAGATTCAACCCTTCCTCAGTCAGAATGGCGTTTGCCCCATGATTAGGCATGGGTTTCTGCACTATATTCGGACCTGCCGTTCCGAAATTGATAGCCTTATTGTCCAAAAGATCCTGCACAACGTGCTTAAAAGCATGGCAACCCTCTATATCGTGGCCCGGAGCCCCTGAGTGGAACTCACAGTGCCTGCTTGCGTCATAACCATACAGAGGAGTTCCCGTTATAGGTGCCAGAGTTCTCTTCTCTACCAGGTTCAAACCCAACAGCGTCTGCAACAAATCTGCATAGGTTGAGGGAGGCTTCTCAAACACTCTTCTTGGTTTACCACCCTGGAATCTTCGCTGAGCCTGCTGTGCCCCCTGCTGTGGCTGCTGTTGCTGCTGCATTGGTTGCTGCTGCTGCTGCATTGGTTGCTGCTGAAACGGTTGTTGTTGTTGAAATGGCTGCGGCTGGAATGGAATAGTAACACTCGCCACCTGCTGCGGCTGATTATATTGGTTCCTACCTCTGCCTCGGCCTCCAAACACTGCGCTTGCCTCGCCCTGACGGCGCCCACCAAAAGTCTTCCTATTACTGCCAGATGCATTTGATTCCTCAGCCTGGAACCTGCCTTGCTTAATGTTGTTTTCAATCTTTTCTCCCATCAGAATTAAGTCTGAGAAACTAGCCAAAGATGTGTGAAACAACTTGTCATAAAACATGCCTGTGAATGTTCCGATAAACATGTCGTTCATTTCCTTGTCTTCTAAAGGAGGACGGACTCTGGCAGCCATATCGCGCCACCTTTGCGCGTACTCTTTAAAGCTCTCACCCTTCTTCTGAGACAGCCCTGTCAATTGGACCCGATTGGGCGCCAAATCGCAGTTATACTTGTAGTGAGCTACAAATGCCTCTGCTAGCTGCTTCCATGTCTTTATATTGGTCGGCTCCAACCCCATGTACCACTCTAGGGAAGGGCCCGACAAGCTATCTTGAAAGAAATGCATTAGCATTCTCTCATCAGTTGAATACGCAGACATCTTTCTGTAATAAGCCCGCACGTGCACTTTCGGACATGTGTCCCCTTTATACTTATCAAACGCAGGAGCTTTGAATTTGATTGGCACCCTCAAGCCAGGTACCAGACCCATTGTTTCCATGTCTAAGCCCACAACACTTTGGTTCAGGACCCCCCTCATCTGCTCTTCTAGCATTCTGATCTTTTGGGAGTCATCCATCGGCCCTTCGAAACCTCCGCCGGAGAAAGCGTCCTCCTGCTGATCTTCTTGCCACATACCATTCCCAGCTCCATACCCATCGTATCCATTATTGCGGCCAGCTCTAATCTGATTCATCACCGGGCCTCGCCCTCTGTTGCCGTAGCCCTGAGCAACTCCAGCAGGCCCAAAAGCCATTAACCCAGCGCCGTTTCCATTTCCGAAACCTCCGTAACCCTGATTGGCCATACCATAACCATCTTGCCCAAAGCCTTGAGCATTGAAACCATATTTCCCAGTGTTATCGAATCCCTGATCGTTGAACCCGAATCCAGCATTGCCGAAGTCGTTGCCTCCCATATTATCACCCAAGTTGACATCACCAAGCCCAATGTTATGGATAGCAGTCTCATTCCCAACTCCGACATTACCGTTCCCAGCAGCGGTAGCGTTGTTGACATTAGCAGCAGGTATATTGACTACAGGTGGAGCCACTGGTGTGGGAGTGCCATCTCCATGAACAGTATCGACTCGTACAGACTGATGATCCTCATTACCGTGACCAGCATTTCTGACCAACAGAGGCTGCACCATGGCTTGCAAATTCTCCTGACCTTTTGCAATAGCTTCCATGGTCTGCATAAAGAGAGCTAGCTTCTCGCGCACATCTTGCATCTCGTTCTGCATTTGATCCATGACTCTTCGACAGTTGGTGCGGGTGGAATATCTGTGCGGGCGTTGATCTGCAATCCTGGAAATACCCGGTACAGAGCAGGAAATAAGATACCATCCAAAGATTACCTGTAATGCAACATGAATATGAATGCAATGCAATGTGTGTGTCTGTGCGTTAAGGAAATTCACTCCCCGATTCTAGTGTGAAGGTGCCAGTGCAGTGACAGTACTAACAATATAAAGATCGGAGCTGAATCACATAAAGCCTCATATATTGCAGAGAACCAAGGAGCCAAGAATACAATGTCACTGAGAGTACAATAAGAAGGCATGACCTCAACCAACAATCCTGGTGATGGTCAGCACTATGCAAATAAAGCATACAAGTTACTACATGAAATGATCAAACACTCCCATAAGTCTGGTACTCTTCTAGCCACTTCTTGGTCTCCGGATGACTTCGTCGGGTAAGCAGCCCTTCAACAAGTTGGTTTCTTTTCTTAAGAACACGTCGCACGTCTTCAGCAGTTTCCTCCCATGCCCCTTCTCCAAAGCGATCCTCTAGTTTACGCTTCTGAGACACAGCTTCATTTCTGCCTTTGATGGCCTTGTTCAGTGCGTTCTGGAGACTATACCGGGCCATCACTTCTTCTTCACACTTCTTGCTGCTGGACTTCAACTGCTCTTCGAGGTCGGAAATTTGCTGCTTCAACTTATCTTCCCTCTTCTTATTGTTGGTCAGTGTAGCATTCCAAGTCTTATTGCAAGAAGAGATCTCTCGGTGAGCGATGTCAAGTGCTTTCTTTTTGGATTCAAGCATGTCATGGGAGCTTCTGAACTCTTGCCCCAGACGTTCGCGCTTCTTCCTTTCCTCAGTCAACTCAGCCCCTAATCTGTTCATTAGCTCAATCTGCTGTTGGAAAGCATGCACGGCCTTGTTTTTCTCACTGCGCACTTGGGCTAGCTCCTGCTCTAACCCTTCGTTGATCTTCATCAAGGATTCTTTTTCTTTCACAACTTGCTCGTAGGCCTCCCTAGAAACAGTAGTTGGCTCTGCTACCGGAACGGGAACAAGAACTGGTGCATCTGGAAACGGCATCCGCAACTGACTTACTCTCTCTTGAATCCAAACTCTGTATGGTGCGTAAGCCTGACAGTCATTCTTCCCTAACAACGGCTTCCCCCTTCGGTTAATACGCGTCCAGGCATGTTGCAGCTTGGCTAATAACTCCCCCTTCAAATCACCGGTGAAGTACAGAGATTCCTGTACTTCTTCCTCCTTTGGTGGGTTCTTCAGCGCATATCCGAATTGACGGACCAACAAGGATGGGTTGTAGTTGATACACCCTTTTCTTCCTATCAGCGGGACATTAGGGTACCCCGAACAACTGAATATAAGCTCAGCCCCTAGCAGGTCTCGATCAAACCACTCAACGTCTTCGGAGGATAGCCTCATCAGGCGCTCTGACCATCTGGCTGTGGTTGCACTCTCCACAAAAGATCCCTTCAGGGGAAGGTGGCTCTTAAACCACATATTCAACAAAGGCGCACAGCAATAAACAATCTTTCCCCTTCTGTTTTCATTCTTGTAGTGCAATGAGTGGTAGAAGTCTCCGATCAACGTGGGCACTGGATTGTCGGCAGCAAATAGATGGAAAGCGTCCAAGTCTACGAAATTGGGCAAGTTAGGAAACAGCACAATTCCATAAATGCATAGAGCCAAAATAGCATTGAAAACCACCCAACATCCGCTCTTGGCATACTCCTGAGCTTTGCCAACCAGGAAATCAAGAGAGAAACCCGGAACCCCAAGCCAAGAAGTCACTAACAGTTCTGTGCAGCGTCCATGTGCAAGGCATTAGCTAAGTCCTCCAACTTGGGCTCAGCAGCAGAGTGAATAAAGGGAACCTTGTTCTGCACTGGTAGCTCAGTAAACTCCACATACTCCTCAATGGTAGGCCCTAGAATGAAGTCAGCAAACGTAAAACATCTCAATGCGGGGTCATAGAACTGCAACAAGGTGTACAGCCCGTTCATCTCATCAGCAGTGGGCTTGCAGACTAATCTCAGTAATCTCCCATGACTCATTCTGAAGCTTCTCCTAACCTCCTCACCAGCAAGAGATATCAGACCGAGCAAAGGAGTAACATCAGGTGCAGGCAGCTTATACGCAACTGTTTTCCTCAAACCAGCCATAATCAATACTCAGGAGTCTGGGCACTAGAATCGGAGGATATGCAAATGCACCTGCAGCACAGACACACATTAATGGGATGCAATGATAATGGGTATGCAAATAATGCAATGCAAGTAACATGCAACAGGGACCAACTGCCGTAGCTGAATGGCCTCAACCATATCAAGAAGTCTCAAATAGACTCTTTAGAAGTCCTCAAACCCTGGTCTCAGATAGACCTAAAACAAAGCTCCAACAATGGTCTCTGACAGACCTCCAACCATAACTCCGGCTGGTCTCTGGTAGACCTTAAATCACATCTCCAACTGGTCTCTGACAGACCTCAGAACTCTTCAACTGGTCTCTGACAGACCTCAGAACTCTCCCACTGGTCTCTGACAGACCTCAGAACTCTCCATAAATACCCAGGATCTCAGATCAAGAAACAAACCGGTAGTCTGAAGGTCTAGTTACCTGCATAACCCCAAACCCTCTCACAGGTGGCTGTCCTAGTAACTGACAAAGGTATGGCATCCTATGCGGTCGTCGGCGTCACAGACTTTCAGGGTTGGTGATACGATTCCCAGAAGGAGTGGCATCATCAAATCCTGAAGAGGCCTCACTTAGCCAACTTCCAAATGATCGGTTCCCGGAGTCGACAATTCAGCTGACCAACAACCCCTTCGACCTAAAGGGTAGAAAAAGAAGCCAACCAGAAGAACCTCGTCCGAGTGTAGATTTCATGAGACACTAATGCAAGCAAAGCCGGCACGCGCCCACTACTTTCTACTCTAATTCTAGGTGCACTCAAGCCCAGGTCCGGCTTATCTCTCAATCATAGAACCACCCATCACACCCCAATACAGCAATAATAATCAATATATATATAATGCTGAAAATAAAGGTCAGAAATATAAATCCATACAAAATCCTCGACGGGAAAACAAGCGCTAGGATTGACTCTCTTAAGGGACGTTGGATCCCAAATGCATAAGAACTATCGCAGTCCTTAGCAGCCAGGGGACGTTGGTTCCCCAGCAGAGTCGCCAGCTGTCGCTACTGCGAAAATCGGCGCCGGCTGAACAGAAGAGTCGCCACCGTGTGTTATTTATCCCACGGGAGGGAAAGGAAACGCTCAGAGTAAACCTACCGCAAAGACGGGAAAGGTATGATCGTCGCAACCAAAACCTGGATTCGGGAGTCGGTTACGCAAGGGGAAGGTATTAGCATCCCTCACGTCCGTCGTACTCGACAGGATCCACGCTTGCTTTCTAGTACGGATTGTTATTCTATCTACTCTACAGGGTCAAGGGTTAAAAGAAAAGAAAATGACTCGGCAAAGTGTCGCACTTTATGCCTACGTATTCCCGTCTGGAACGAGAAATCAGAGTCAACGTAGTTCGCCTACCTACGGGAAAGGAGGGGAAGGTTGCTCGCTAGGATATCGCATCCTATGCCTACGTACTTTCATACAGCATGAAAGATCAGAGCAAACGTAGTTCGGGCCACGTACGACGCAAGTCTGTTTTGATTGCTTTTATCTCCTTCTGAAAAAGGGTTTTTTCTGATTAACAGTCCAAGCGGACAAAGAATGACGTTTTGATGAGTTCACATTCTTTTACGGAAGAAGTGTCTTTTATTGTGTTTGAAATCTTATTGTATTTTTCTGTTTGTTTTGAGGAAGAAGAGACAGAACTCTAACCTACGTTTGCGAAGGGAATCAAACTAACCTAATGTTATCATGCATGGGTTAAGACCTAATGTCTATCATGCTCCTCTCTTGCACAGAGAGAAACAGAGATCCTAAGAGATAAACGGAAACATAAACAATGGCATATATACAATAAAGCAGTAAAATGCATGGATGCAGCAATACAAGCGAGGCAAGGGAGTCCCACTCAACCTCGAACCTAGAAAACAATAGGCAAAAGTGAACAGACTTCTCTTTCAACCCAACAGGTTAACAGCAAACAATACAGTCAGTAAAACCAATCAATACATCAGAAATGAAATACAGCAAAAATAAACAGCCACAGCAGCTCTGCATCAACATCTGTCTTCAAGTCATCTCCAAACAGCTACAAGCTTCAGCAAGCATCAATCTCCATCTACACAGCCTTCCAGCAAGAGCTTTGACATCAATCTTCAGTCTACAATGGCTTTTCTTCAAGTCTCAAACTTCAGGATGAACATTAATCAACAAGATGAAGTGAATGAATGTTAGACAGTCAATTACCTACCAAGGGTGGTTCATTAACTGTTAACATTATATAGACAATCTTCTCTCAAAAGTTCTATCTTTCAAATACATTCACTGATCCTTCCAAAGGAAGGAGGTGGATACTTGAAAGAGACTTTGAATCATAGAGAAAGGATGGATGCAGACAAGGCATTCCATGCTTGGGAAACACGCTTTCTAATCTAGAGCTCTGCCTAGCTCCTAAACCCTAGTCTCCTCAACAGCTGCTAGAAAAAAACTCTCCTCCTCAACTCTGGAAGTTGGTCTTCAGCATCTGGATCTCCAATGGCTTCATCATCATAAGCCTTCAGCTCTCCCAATCCCCAAGCAATCCCAATACCCACACAGACAAATCATAATCCCAGAGGGACACACCACACCAGTCAAACAAATACAAACAGTAATAATAGCAGTAGGGGAATCCTAATAATTTCTAAGGGATCTAATAACTACCCATAGTCCCTATAGTCCCATATCCCAAACTTTCAGTCTCTAAATCCTAAGGGAAATGATTCAATTCTCCTAAGTCATCACTTAAACCCTAATTTTGTTCATGTTATTCACACCTAAACTAAACACCTAAAATTAAGTCCTAAAAATGGGAACTAAATTTTATATACAAGCTATCATCATCTACTAATCAACCTAGAAATAATGGATGAAAAATATTAAAGCAACTATGCAAACTAAAATCACCAAATTCATGTATCAAACAAAATAATATTTACACCTATTTAAAAGAAAAATATGCCAAAAATATTAAAATGAAATGAACTATTAATTTTTTTGTATGAAAATTTTCTTGACAAAATTATGAAAAGCATGTAAAAAGAACCAATAAAAAATAAGCATTTTATGATTTGTTATGATTTTTGAAAGATTTAATGTTTTTATGAATGAAAATAAAATGAATTAATGAGATGGAGGGTGCAGCAAGTAATGGAAATTAGTTAAAACAAGGAAATGGGCCAAGCAGTGGGGGCGTGAAAAGCAATTGGCACTAGGCCCAGGAAACATCAGAAAACCAACAAAAATTAAAAAAAACGGAAAAACGGTGTGAGTAGCAATTAAAATAGTGTAAATGGAATTGGGCTTGGGAACGGGGGTGTGAAAAGCAGCGAATGTCTGAGCCCATCAGAAAGAATTAATGAAACGGGGCGTTTTGAGGTTTGAAATTCCCTCCGTTTTTCAGCTTTAATCGTGGCCACACGATTAGGTCCTTGGTCAAGGTCAAAATATCCATCCAACGGCCTGGGGTCATCGTCTACCTCCAGCAAACCCTAGCTTCAAAAAAGCTTCACCATGCACGCATGCTTCCATTCCTCTGTTCTCCCTCATACTTCCATGGATTCACACGACTCCAAGAGCAAAGTTGCTCTATAAACTTGCATCTTCACAGCCATGCCAATAACTCTCCCTAACACTCACTCAATAAACCAACTCGAAGAGAATAACAGTTCTGATCCACCATTAACACCTGATATCAAACCTCTTATTTCTCATCAATTCTTGTCCTAAACTCATCTACATCTTATGCTGATCATAACAAGCCATTCAATGAATATTTTCGTGCTTTAATACAAGAGATACAAACCCTAACAGATTTGGTCCACCTATGGCAAACTCCATGAAACTTCCTCAAACTCACCAAAACTAATCATCTATCCTATCTTAACCTTTCTATGCTAACAAAACCCAATAATCCTAACCTAAACAGCCAATTCGAATGAGAAACATACCTGGTGCAATTGATGAAAACAGGTGCTAAATCCTCTTGATCCAAGGCTAGAGATGATTGAAAACTGATCCAAGAACTTGATGATGAGTTCTGTATGCAACCAATGATGCTCCAAGGCTTTGAATCTCCCAATTCCAAGATTCTTGCACTTTGAATGGTGAACTTGCACAGATCGAATCCACCTCAATTCTACCAAATGATTGTATGAATTATGATCTATGGATGATGAGGATGAATACCAGATCAAGAATGGTGAAAATTGATGAGAATTTGAGAGAGTTTGAGTTGATTTTGCCAATTGAAAAAAGTGTGTGGAACTTTTGTTTATGAACAATATGAAGCACCAACCCTTGCATGAACCTCTTCATATCAATATATAGGTGAACTTAGAAACTCCTAGAAGCTTGGAGAAACTTCCCATGTATGATTTCCCTTGGATTTGGCTTATGTACCTTCCATTATAAGTAACCATGAGTAACTTTCAAAACTTGAACTAAACTCAAAATTCCACTTTAGCCAATGTTTTCAAAATGATTTTTCCAATCAAAATGACCTATAATTTCACCTCATTTGGCCAAAATATGAAAAATCTCATTTTTTAGGTCATTTTTATTCATTAAATCCACCAATTTTGAAACCTTGTGCTATGAATCTTTCCAATCTTTCATGGTCACTTTTCTAGACTCAAAATGTCATTTGGAACAAGTTTGATGTTGTAAAGTTTTCCATTTGAAGCTTCCTTGTATGAGTTTTGGGCATAGGCTTGAAATGACCTGTAATTCTCAGATGACCAAAATACCCTTTGCTTGCCAAGACCATAAGTAGAGTTCCACAAATCATATGAAGGCATACTATACCATTCTAGAAATCTAAGACAATTAGGAACAACTCTTATGTTGACCAGAAATTCATTTGAAATCTCCTTGAGGGGTAAAAATTGCTTGGAAGTCAAGCCACTTTCACAGACAAAATTTCAGATACCTCAGATGACCTGTAACTTGCAAGGACCATAACTTGAGTTCTATAAATCTCCTTAGTGTCTTCCACCACTCAAATTAAAGGCCTTGATATCCTCTACAAGTTTCTCATTGGCCAAGGATCCATTTGAAGCATGCATTTTGACTTATCTTGCTTGGAAATTTTACCTAAACTAGGGGATTTTACACAAAAACCCTAATTTAGAAACTCCTCTTCTCCTTGATTCCTCTTGATTTCTTCTTAGCATAACAACATATCCTTCTTTACATGTCAAATGATGAACCCCACATATTTCCAATAGCCCTTAATGTCTTTCAATCAGTCAGTTGACCTAGAGTTGACCTAGAGTTGACCCCAGATAAAACCCTAGTTGACTGCCTTCAACTGCAACTCTTGTGATCACACCAATGACCTGTTTCCTTCTCCAAATGACTTTCTAAGTCTCCCATGATGTCCACATACTCTTCATGCTCAGCCCACAACTCACAAATTCTTTGTTGATCCTCAAATACCCTCAGATAGGAGATGGATGCACTTGCTTGATCCATTGACTTGATAGCTTTCAAATTCTTTCTGATGACTTGAATGAGATGGAATTAGAATAATAGCCTCTTGATAGGCTCATAGAGATGAGAATAATGATTGGTCCCCTGTTGGATGACTTGCTATGCTTATGCTATGCAGATGGTTAGGCTATGTACATGACTCTATATGCAAATGCTAATGATATTAAAACATAAACCAAATGAACAAGATTGAGCAAATTTTAGGGTGCAACACTCACACCTTCATTTTCCACCAAGGCTCTCAACTTGCATAGGACCCATTAAATCTATGTGAAGAAGTTCCAACACTCTTGAAGTGGTCAGATGTTGAACCTTGGGATGGGACATCTTAGTTTTCTTTCCAATTTGACACTCACCACAAATTTTTCCTTCCTCTATATTGAGCTTGGGAATTCCTCTAATTGCTTCTGCTGATACAATTCTCTTCATTCCTTTTAGATGTAAATGACCAAGTTTCTTGTGCCATAGTTGAAATTCATTTTCTTTAGATATTAGGCATGTAGGAGAACTCTTTGTTGAATGGGGTGTCCACAAGTAACAATTGTCTTTAGACCTAACTTCTCTCATCAGAACTTCATCCTTGTCATTAGTGACCACTTATTCAGACTTAGTGAAGTTCACTTTCAATCCCTGATCACACAACTGACTTATTCTTATCAAGTTGGCAGACAACCTGTAACACCCCAATTTTTAGTAATTATTTATTAATTAAATTAATTGATTAATCATGTGATTTTAGGCCTAATTGAATTAACTAATTTATGTGATTTATTTGATATAATTGAATTAGTTGATTTATTGAATTTATATAAATTATTTGATTTATTTGAGTTTGGATTAATTGAATTATTGGACATATTCGAAATAATTGATTTAATTTTATTATTTAACTTATATGATATATTCTAATTTGTAGAATAATATAGAATTGTTAGATTAATTGATTGGGCATATTTGGGGGTGTGAATAGACATGAGTCATTAAGCCCATTGGAATTACTAGGTTAATTAAAATTGTGAGAATTATATAAAATAAGAGAATGGGATAAAAGAGAATAGAAAGAAAGAAAAGATAGAAAGGAGAAAAGAGGCAAAGAGAGGAGTGGAGAAGAAGAGGAGGAAACTCAAGAGAAAGAGCAAAAGTTCAACAAATTCAAGGTAAGGGTGAGTTTTTATATGATTATTGGGGTTGTATGATAGTGTATAATGGGTAGAAACATGTTTAGGATTAAACCCCTAAAATTTCATGATTTTGTGATTATTAGGTTTTGATGATAATCTTTAATTTGTGATAATTAATTTGTTTAGAATTGATAATGTTACTATCGCATTCCAATTAAAAATGTGATGAAAATTGATGCATAAGGGACGCATGACTATGAAGAAACGAAATTGTGATATTTGGTTGTACCTGTTACTGTAGCTATACGAATAATACGAATATAGCACAAACTACTTGATAACACACACCACTAGGAAAAACATGCGCATGCCACTTAATGGAATGTGAAGAATACATATAAGTTATGTCACTGTAGTGAGCGTTCAGTGTTTATTATTAGAAGCACATGTATTATAAATGCAATTGAAAAATGATAACTTGTGACCTTATGTCCCTGTAGAGCAATATCACAATGAAAAGGTAATAAGTATATATTTTAGTTTTTGTAGCACATACTGTCTTGAATGCCATTTGCACGTATTACCTCACTTTAGGAATAGTAGTTGCGAGTCACTTAAGGAAATGGAAAGTGATAATTGATAGAACTAATGACTGTAGCGTGTGAGCTTGTAATCATGTGATAGCTTAATGAAATTAATTACAATGTGACTTGTACTAAAAACCAAACAAAAATGTTATATTTTATAAAATTAAGATAATATCACTTTAGAATTGAAAATGTGATGAATTGTAATAACCTTAAAATTAAGATAATATCACTTTAGAATTGAAAATGTGATGAATTGTAATAACCTTATTCATCCTACTGTAGCGAAATTGAGACTTTTAAGAAAAACAAGTTAAATTACATGAGACTGTATATATATATATATATATATATATATATATATATATATATATATATATATATATATATATATATATATATATATATATATATATATATATATATATATATATATATATATATATATATATATATATATATATATATATATATATATATATATATATATATATATATATATATATATATATATATAATTAAATGGGAGGATTTCAATTTATCTTATATAAATGTCCATGTAGTGATTATTATTACTTAGTGCATCACTTATATAAAATTGATAACGTGATGACATTTGGTTGCTACTGTAGCCCCTTCAATTAATAAATAGAATTATGTTTTATTAAATTTCAATTCAAATAATAGTAATTATTTATTTAACTATTGTTAGTTTTTTTATTAGATAAATATTGAGTTAATTATTGATGACAAATTAATTATTCTATGTTTAATTGGTATCTTGTATTTTGTGAATTATGGTGGAATTGTGTTGATTCTTGTGAATTACTTGCTATGTGTAGTGGTAATGTTTGAAGTAAGAATGTCTTAATTATGAAAATGTGATTGTGTGTGTAAATCTGTGGTAATTCAAGTGTTGTGAATTATTGAAGATGTGCATGAATGTTAAGATTAGGGAATGGTCTTAATAGCATATGGTTGTTGAATTTGCATACGCATCATTTGTGTCAAGAGACAATGCTTGTTAGTTCCGTGGGAGCTAGTGACTTGTCCCAAACCTAGAGCGGGGTTTGAAAGCTTAGGGAATGGGCTTTTTGTGTGTTATTGGTCTAGGGAACGGACCCTGTTTAAATGTAAAAACCGAGAAATAATAACAAGTGTTGGTACCACATGACATGAGTTGCATTGAGTTTTGCATTGAGTCTCATTATGTATATTTATGTGCTATGAGATTATGTGTGATATGTGGAACTGATAAACTGGTGAATTATGGAGTTGTGTGTATATACTTGTGAGTAGTATAGTTACTTGAATAATATTGTGTTGATGAAACTTTTGAAGTGTGAGAATAATAGTGATTATGTTTGTATGCCTTAAATTCTATATTATCTTATAATTTCAATAATTATGTGAATTCTCACCCTTCTGTTGGAATGATGTTTTATACGACATCGCTCAGGTATTGAGGAGTAGAGTTGCTTCTAGCACGAGGTAGCCGTTGGAGTAGCTTGAGTTGTGTCTTTATTTATTTTGGGTCGAGTCATGCTCTGATTATGTAACACCGGGGAATATTTTGATTTCATATTTGGAGAGATATTTTATGTACTCTACTTTATTCTGCTGTTGTTATTTTGAATTATATGAAGAATTGGCTTTTAAGCCTAAGTATTAAAAAAATGAGATGAGCATGAGACTTTTATTATGTCTATCATGATTAAAGCAAATCCGCTGCTACATGTTAATGTGAAGGTGTATGAAAAGCAGAAAGTTATTTTTATATTATTGAGCATGACAGGTGTTGTGTGATGTTTTGAAAATTTATGTGACACCCTTTTGTGAAATGCATGATAATTACTCTGATCTATTTATGTTTATTCTGCGGGGTTAGAAGGGTGTTACACAACCCATTCAAAAGCAACACGTTCTCAAGGCTAGAAGATTCTAAAAAAGCTAGTTTTCCAACTCCTTGAATTTCTAGCACCATCCCCAAACACGACATAACTAGTAGAGTGTGACGGAATGTTGACTAGGAAGTTCTCTATACCAGTCATATATCTAGAACACCCACTATCAAAGTACCAGTCTTCTTTGGTAGAAGCTCTAACAGAAGTATGAGCAATAAGAGATTTGATAGTTTATTTGGGAACCCATTTCTTAGTACTCTTTATTGCTTTATGACTGACCTTGTGTTGAACACAAGACCTAGGATATCCATGCAGTCTGAAACAACAAGAGTTGATATGGCCAAATCTACCATAATAATGACGTCTCAACTGCTGAGTATTGCTTTACGTTTTTCTAAACTGATACTCGTCTTGATGTTGAGACAATTATTTTGACATTCTTGGTTCTTCCACCATCCCAGTTGGAATAGGTTTTTAGCCTTAGGGTCCCATTTCAGGGTTTGATTATTAATTCCTATGCCTCTTAAGTCACCAGCCTTTTTTCCAACTTGAAGAATTCCGTCTAACATGTTAGAACCATTATTTAACATTCTTATAGACTTGGTCATATATTCAAGCTTAAAGGTCAGTATGGTCACCTCATCCTGCAGACTATATATGTTGGATACACACTCTTCCTTCTCATACTGAAGTTGAGTGATAATTTCATGTTGTCTCTCACTCTTAATGCACAGATCTTTGTAGGAAACAACGAGTTCAGCATAAAAAGTATCTTCATTACTGGAATCCACATCAGATGCCCATCTTCCAATTAAAGCAGTTACACGTTTTGCTGTTTCATTATCACTTTCACGTTCCTCTTCAGGCCACGAAACTGCCAACCCCTTAGATTTTTTCTTCAGATAAGTAGGACATTCTACTTTAATAGGTTCAAACCCTTCACATTCATGACATTTCAACCCTCTATTCATATTGGTCCTTTCTTCAATTCTTGCTCTTTTTTGAGAGTCATAGTTTATGCTGGAGTCAGAACTGATGTTCTGGACATTAGGTCTTGACTTCCTCTCCATTCTCTTCAGCACTTGATTGAAATGTCTTCCTAGTAACATAATGTCATTAGACATCCCTTCATTTGTGTCAAGTTCATTGTATTCCTCTTCATCTCCTGAGTTGGAAACAAAAATAATGCTTTTGTTCTTTTTCTCAGCTCTGTCATTAATGGTCATTTCAAATGTTTGAAGTGACCCCACTAGCTCATCAACTCTCAAACTGCTGATGTTTTAGGCTTCTTCAATGGTTGTGACTTTCATGTCAAATTTATTAGGGAGAGACCTAAGAATATTTCTAACCATCTTTTCTTCTGATATCTTTTCTCCCAAGGCACTAAAGGCATTAGCTTTTTCAAGAACATTCATGGGAAAGTCATGAATACTTTCATCTTCTCATATCTTTAGATTTTCAAATTTGGTAGTGATAAGCTGAAGTTCAGACATCTTTACCTTGGATGTTCCTTCATGAGGTTTCTTAAAACTTTCCCAAGCATCCTTAGCCATAGTACAATTGTTGATTAACCTAAGCATGTCATTGTCAACTCCATTGAATAAAGCATTCAAGGCTTTGGAGTTTCCAAGAGAAGTTTCATCTTCCTCCTTGGTCCAATCGTATTATGGATTTAAAGTCTCCTTTCCATCCTTATCTTTAACCAAAGGATGCCCTCGACCCTTCATAATAGCCTTCCAAGTTTTGCTATCCATAGATTTTAAGAAATCAACCATACGTGCCTTCCAATTGTCATAGTTAGTGCCATCTAAGACTGGAGCCCTGTTAACATTTCCTCCTCTTTCCTTGTCCATAGTACCAGAATACAAACTCTCTAGATCTCTCCCAAAAATAGAACAGGGTGAACTGCTCAGATGCCAATTGAAATTCTGGCACACAGACACCAGATGTTGAGACAGATGTCACAACACTGGGATCAAAACAGCTTGATTACAAAGAAATATGTAGAAACATAAATGACATAAAAGTAAAATAACACCAGTAGTTTTTAACCCAATTCGGTGCAACTCACCTATATTTGGGGGCTACCAAGCCAGGAAGGAAATCCACTATGATAGTATTAGTTGAAAGCTAAACTCCTCAGTTTACAACTTCTTACCTAATCATTACCTTGTGCAACTTCTATCTAGACACCCTCTAGATATGAGATTCCCCTCTCACTTTCTAATCAGTCACAATCCCAGTGACAATTCAAAAACTACCCAAAATAGAAGTACCAACCCTTCATAGTACAATACTTGATTTTGCTTAAATGCTTCAACCAAGAACCATAGACTCTTTCTTAAAAGCTTTAGAGTGGACAATTAACACTGAACAATCAGTCTATTTCAATGCATCATAAGATATATGAGTGACATATAAATAACACACACTAAACCCTAAAGACCTACCAAGACACGACTAATCCTTATGCTTTAAACTTCACGTAATGTCCATGTTAGAATAGAGTTAGGTCTTCTCTTTAAATATCCTTCTATTCACTTGGGTTTGGGCTCTTGAAGTGAAAAATCACCAGGAATCAACTTTAAATCATAAGCATAATATTCTGCACAATAATAGGAGAAAAATAAAAAGTTTCCTAAAAAGGCTCAATGATCCTTTTTAAGAAAACCAAACAAATCTTCCACAACATAAGTTCCCACAATATATAACACACACGTGTGAATTAAAACACACTAAAAAAACACAATAAAAATGCCAAAACAATCATGCCCAAACTTTCTGGTATAACATGTCCTGGCACATGTCACAACATCATGTTGAACATAATGTCTGACTGTCATGGCATAACATCTGGTTTAACATCTTGTTACCAGCATGTTGTTTTACTAAAATGTTACCAATCCAAGAATCACAGAACTTACAGTTGACAATTGAAAGGTTTTAATTCAACTAGTGAAAGTCAACTGATGCTCAAAGTCAAAGTTTGACTTTTGGAATTTTTGGTCAACTATGGACTTCTCAAATCAAGGATCATGAAAATGTGAGAAATTATTGAGTTTGATCAAAGCTAAATCAAGGAAATCAAGAAAACACTAAGGATTGACAAAATTAAGGTTTTTAAAATTTCCCTACGTACAAAAACCATGATTAAATGACTAACTTTCCCAGTTTGTAACTTCTTCCTCAAGCATTCAATGGAAACACTTCATGATGCCTTAAAATATGGCATTTGATACTACAAGTTGATGAAATTTGGAATCCAAAAGCTTTCTTGAAGTTGAAGAAATTGATGGCTAAAGTTGGAGTTTCAAGTTATTGCAAGATTCAAAATACTTAGAAATTTTTCTAAGTGTTTGACCTTTTCAAGTGCATGATTTTGTGAACAATCTAAGAGTATAATTGCAACAATTGAGGGCTGCATTTAAAGGTCATACTTCCTACTTCACCATGGTGGAAAATTTGAGATCAAAAGCTTTCTTGAGATGGAAGATATTGAAGGCCTAATTTGAGGATTCCTATTGATGATCAAGGGCAAGTTTGAGCCAAAATTTTCTAAGTTTCCTTCAGCTTATTGCACACGATTTTGAAGTCATTTTTATCACCTTTCCAAGCCTTTCCTCAACTCATCATGAAGATGAAAGTTGTTCCTTTATGCACCGGCTTTACAAATACCCCAATTTGTGCAAAGTTGACCCTTTAACATAGGACAAATATTTGTCCAAACAGACCATCCTAAATTGTACTTTTGGCATGTTGTGTAAAAGCATCTTTGGTCAAAACTTGCTAGGTAAGTTGTCATACTGCTACAACTAGCTTCTGATATACCACGGTAAGCTACACAAGCCAAGAAAGGAAGCTTAAACTGGCCATACAAGCCTGAACCAAGATAGCTTTGTGTACCTCTTTTTCCCATTTTCATGATATGTCCATAACATGACAAACTCCGAACTAAAGATTTTATATAATGCAAGCTCCAAAAATATTTCAAAAGCTCTTCATAAGCAATTGGAATTAGAAGAAACCAAATCACAAGCAAGCATAGACAGAGAGCATTGCATCCAAATTTGGAAAACTCCATTAGATCCAATTTCGAATCTACCAATTCTTTGGCCTTCCTTCCACTTTGCTTGCTCAAATACCTTCCAAACACTATCTCAAACTTTCTGTATGCACAAAAAACAAACTGAAATCACTCAAACAACCTTTCGCAAACCTCATTTTTTTGTCTGTACAAATCGATTTGGGGATGACGATTTAAAGGGTTCCAAGGAGTTCTGAATGCATCCTCACAATCTTGGGATTACAAGGAAGCTAAGGGAGCATTCATCTCACCTCTGCAAGGGCATTACACAGGAGTATGAGTTCACATTATTAGGTAATTCTTCATCCTTTCTTTCTCATGTTTGCAAGTACCTTTTGAAATTTTTCTTGTTACTACTATATTCATGATGACATTATAAGTGAAAACCCTCTGCTTATGGCCATTGATTGCTTGTATACACGATTTACATGTAAACTAGGGTTATGTTTGGATTCCTCATTGAATTTTGAGTGAGAACATGTATTTACATGATTGATTTGGTCCTCATTTGTGGATTTCACATTTTTGAAATTTTGAAGTTGTTTCAAGCTGGCCAGAGTTAGAAGACGAAATCTTCTTCACACCACTTTTTTTTGAAAAATATATATTTTTGAAGCAAAATAATTAACAAGGCATGGGGCCTGGCCTGGTGGCCATTGGTTTTGGTTGAGAACCTCGGGGGCGCGAGTTCAACGCCCCCCACTTCTTTTTTATGCCTTGGTTTCTCTTCTTTTTTTTCTTCCTTCCTATTTTTTTCCATATTTTCTTTTCCTTTTCTTTTTTCTTCTTATTTTTTTATTTCCTCTTCTTTTAACTTATTTATTATATTCACATTTTAAAAAAACTTAGATTATTTTTATTTATCTTTTAAATATTTATTTTACCATTTTATATTTTATATTAAAAACCTAAAATTTGTTTCATTTGTCGTTGCTATCTTTGATCAAAAGGGTGATCACTAAGAATCGAACCCAAGACATAGCACTCACAAGACACGACAAGGCATAGGTTGCGCCACTGGGGTGGCCTGTTTTATCCATTATTTAAAATACTCTAATAAGTTATATTTAAAAACAACAAAATGGACAACTCAGCACCTAGTCAGCGCCAAGTCATCTTCTTCTTCTTCAATTTCTATTCTCTTCTTTTTCTCACTCCCCGAACCTTAACTCACCATTTCATTCAATTTTTTGTCATCAATATATCACTCCAAACTCCATCTTTTTTAACAAAATAAAACTCTAAATTGCTTAGAATTTTCCAAGGATTAACAAGGTATCATTTGTTTACCCTAAATCTAACCACACAGAGCACATAAATGCCAAAACCAGTGCAACATATATGAGTTTCATAGTTTTAAAGCAACACACACGTGATATTTTATGCAAACAGTGAGCCATTTACACTAAATACAAACATTTTTTCATGATAGCTTCAAGAAACAAGTATGAACAATGAATGATCATGAGTTTCAAGAGTTCAAGGTGCTTACCTCTTAGAGAAAGTCTAGGGCTTCTTCTAGTGATTACAAATGCAATATAAATAATTCCAGAGCCTTGTTGAATCCCTTAGAAAGTGTTTGAGCAATGTAAATGGCTAGAAACAGCTTGGATTTTCTTGCTCGAAGGTTCTTGCAAGATGAGAAAATGGAAATGGAGGATGGTGTTGTAGTTGGTATAGAAACTTTCCAAGGGTTGGAATGAGTTCTAAATAATGTTTAGAGAAGATTTGTAAAGTTTGTTTTTGAGTTGCACGGGTGGGAAATGTTTGGCCAGAGATTTTGCAAATTTGGAGTGTTTTTGCAAAGACTGTTGAAAGAGAGAATGCTGAGGTTTTTAAGGTGAGATTCTTGTGTCTTTTGAGGCTTTATGAGTCCCTCTATTTATAGAGAAGGAGTGGTGAAAAGCTCTGGTCAGAAATTGCAAGTATGAAAGTCTTTGGTTCGGTTGAGATCAAATGGAGATTTTCATGGATTTTGAGTTCCAATGCCAAGTACAACCTGTTGTAGAGTAGTTTGGAGGCTTAGAGATGTTGCTTCTGATCCACACAGTGGTTTAAGTGCAGAAGGAATAAGTTAGAGGCTCAAGAAGCTAACTTTATGCATAAAGTCACCTTTACAAAAATGGAAGGCATGCCTTTATGCCAAAAATGGAAAGATCAAGTGGTTAATGTCCTAATTTAATGGATAATGCCTCCAAACTCGTGTAATCTTTTGATCAAGTGAAGACTTATCCGTAATAGCTTCTGAAACACAAAGATTTACAACATGGAATTGGATTCGCATCAACTTCATCAAGTGCATAACCTTAAAATTCAAGTTTCAAAACCCTAACTTTGTGGCTTCGATTCTCCTAACTCACAAATGAGATTGAGGATTTCATGTACTTTTTGGAAAGCCCCAAACATGCTCTACAACTTACATGTTTGACAAAAATCTTGAATCCAAAGGGATCATGGTGAAAAATGGTTTCAAAGATTGTTGCATTTCAATGAATCAAAACTGTCTTGAAAATTCTCTAAGTGTTTAAAGATTTTTTGAAACTTTGAAGCTTCATAACTCAAAATCTAAGCATTTTTTGACCATGGATCAATTTTTCTCTTTTTTTTTATGTGATGAGAGCTACAAATTGACTTTTGGAACTCAAAAAATGGATATGTGGATTGAAAGTTATGATTCTTCAAAGTTGGCACCAAAACTAGGTTTTTTCTCCATACTTAGAAAAAATTCACTTCCTTAACTTTGCCCCTTTTGTAAGAAACCTCCCAAATCTTTATTTTTCATGTTAAAATCCATTGATCAAACATGTTTTGATGAAATTTGGCTTGAATGCTTCAATTTGGACAAAAAACCTAAAAGTCAAATGGTTGACTTAGTCAAATAAAACTTGTGTATCAGATGAATTCAACTGTGTGATCTTCAGTGATCTTGCATTATTGAACTTTTAAAACATTATGGATGGACTCCAAGGATGTATATGAGCATATTGAATCATGTCCTAAGACTTGGGATCATGCTTTGATCAAAAGTTAAATGCACATTTAATTTTTTCTAATAAAACCCTAATTTGGGGCCAGATGAAGTTATGCTTCAATGAACTTTTAGTGGGACCCAATTGTACTTGATTCTTTATGAATAAAGGCCTCTTTATTATATGCAAACTTTATTGTTTTATGATCAATCCAAGATACTGATTGATCAATCAAAGATCCTCTTGATTCCCTTGGGCCAAAACCCTAACTCAGGTGGAATCACACAAGAACAAACTTGAACATGGTTAGGTTTAGAAATGATATGCTTGATACTCCTAGAATGATGATGGAATCTAGGGGTCAAATTTTGGGGTATGATAACCATGTATAAATTGTTCTATCAAAATATCTGGGTTTGTCATCATCAAAAAAGGGGAGATTATAAGAACAAGATCTGGTTCTGCATCTGGCCTTAAGTTTTGATGATAACTTCACATGTTATCCTAGTGAACAATTTTATACTCTAATGGTTTCTGTCTAGTGTGTAACCCTTGCTAAACAAGTTCTTACTCTGAAGGAAATGAGTGTGACATCATCAGGTTCTGAACTCAACACTCTGAATTAAAACATATGGTGTTTGCAAACTCAAGTCAAGGTTTTGGAATGTCTCTAATGCAACAGTTCTAAAGAACATTGGTACTAGAGCTTCTGATCATGATTTGGTAAGCTAGCTTTTGAGGCCTTCTAAAGCTTTACTTTTATTGACCAATTTCTGAAGACTCTAAGACAAGGTTCTATTGAATAAGCTCTGAAGATTCTGAAGACACCACCCTGAGGAATATAATCTGAAGACTCTAGAGACAAAGTTATGTTGAAAAAGTTCTGAAGACTCTGGTGACTTAGGTTCTGAACGCTCAAGTTTTGATCCTTCTATAACACGTTTTATCAACATACATTAGAAGTCTCTGAAGAATAGAAGATAAAGATCAAAAGTGTTTTGTGTGGGTTGATAAGTTTAAAAGTACAAAGTAATTGTGACCACTACCCTGCGCAGGCAGCGCAAGGATAGTTCTTTGTTACTATGTTATTTAATACTTAAATTAGAAATGAGCTTTTGTTAATATCTTGCTATTAACATTTTTGTATTATTGTGCTTAAACTTTGTGTAATCTGCTTGTGTAAAAGCATCTTTGCATACACACACTTGTAATCAATAGTGGTTGATAGTTCCTTGAGAGACTAATGTTTAGTCAGAAGTCTCATGAAGACAATCAGAGTTGTTAATTGTAGTTTGTAACAAGGTCAGTTAGACTTGTTGTGGTTTTTTTAATCAGTTTGATTATTGTGGATTAAGTCCTTATTGAAGGCGAAATCACCTTGGTGGGTGGACTGGAGTAACTTAGTTAATAGTGAACCAGGATAAAAATAATTGTGTTCATTTATTTTTCTTCAATTGTTAGCTTTAAGTTTATGTTTTCAAAAATATTACATTTAGTGAAACCCAATTCAAACCTCCTTTCTTGTTGTTCTTGCATCTTCAATATAAGTGAAAAAGGTTTGAGCATTTTGGCAAAGAAGAATGTGTTGTATGGTGTTTTCGATGAAAATTTCAGAAAGTGTTCGCATTATTTGGCGGGTAAGAAAACGCGAGTTTTCAAACCAAAGAGGAAATTGTAAGTGTTGGGTTTAGTACATTCCTTTGTGTGTGCTCCGATGAAGACACAAACTCTTGGTGATGCATATTGCTTTGTGACTTTCATTAATAAATATTCTCGGAAAGGTGTCCAACAACACAATTTTGGTCCATTCATATGGCTTTATTGGCTTGAGAAGCGCGAGATGTTGATAACAGAAGAAAATGGGTTAAACTACTGAAAAGTCAACTGTTACTCAAAGTCAAAGTTTGACTTTTTGAGGTTTTCGGTCAATCGTGACCATTCCAAGTCAAGATCCATGAAATATAAGGTTTTGATCAAGTTTAATAAAGAGGAATCATGAAAATTAAGAAAAATGTGATTTTGAGGTGTGGAATATTTTCCAAGTACCAAAAATCATGTTCGTTTGGCCAACTTTTCAAGGTTGTGGAGATTGACTCAAGCATTCAAAATTGGCAAACAAGGGCTTCAATTGAAGATCTCACTTGATACTACATGTTAGAAAAAGGTTTGAACTCAAAAGCATTCCCTAATTGAGAGATATTTAGGGACAAAGTCAAGGTTTCACTCTTTGTACAATTCCCAATAACTTAGAATTTTTCTAAGTGTTGAAACATGATCATGTTCATGATTTTCAAGGCATTTTTTGGTTGATCCAAACACTCAATGGAGACACCTGGGGTATGCAACTGAATAGGGAATTTGATACTAAACCATGATGCATATTTTGGTCCAATAATCATCCTCCAAGTGGGAAATGTTTTTAACTAAAGCGAGGGGTTCAACATTGTGCTAAGTGTCAGACAATATTGATGTCCCAACTTCATGTCTTCGATTTTGTATTATGCAAGCCTCATCTAAAAAATGTTCCAACATGAAAGTTGTACATTGCAACAAGACCTTTCCATTGATACCAAGTTTTCTCCATCTAGATCATCCTACCTCAAATTATGGTCCTCCAAAGTAACCATCTTTTTATGTTTTGAATCATGGATATTTTTGCTACCAAGTTGTGCATGATGAGATATTCACCAAGGATCAATTTATATATCCAATATTGAGATTATAGGTCACCTATAATTCATTCCAAAGGTCCATAATCCTCCCATGCAAGAAAACTCCTAGTGTGAATACAAGCTTATGACATTTTCATGACACCATGTTCAGGTAATCATATCTTCCAAATCAAACAACCAATCAAGACAACTCGAAAGGCTATTGGTTTACATCATAACACACTTCATGTAGCATCAAAGATTGGATTCAAAGGCAGCGAATTAAACATGTGAGCAAGGTACAAAGTATGCAAAAACTCACTGTACCAAGCATTTTCAAGTAAGACAAAAGTTGAGAATATTCTAGATCATGGGCACCTCATCATTCCCTCATCATTTCCATTCAAATTGGCATGTGGCAAATGGCTCAAAGATAGAGAATAATGAGGTGGAAAAGTTCGTTATGGAGAGTGAATCTCACTCTCTCATTTTTGTTCAAGAAGCAAGTGGATATCACTCTCTCACACCCTACATCACTCCTCTATAAATAGAGAGCTCTTGCATTGCATTCACAAGCTTTGATAGCCAAAGAAATTCTGCTCAAATTGTGTCCAAATGCCTCTGAAAGTAAAGCTTTTGTGCACAATCCAAGCCATCACAGTGAAAGCTCTTCACCCAGATCTCAAGTAGGAAGAACAATGAAGAGATTGCAACGAAGATCAAGTAAAACAAAACACTGTGGAGTGAGAATGAAACACATCTTTAGAGCATTTTTATCACGACGGGATCAGTAATTTCGTAAGCTTTTCTTGAGTTTCTTGATGCTAATATGTTCATCTTGCTCTCATGATCATGAATATACTTGTTAGTTTTCATTTTCCATGCATAAATATCATGAAATAAGCTTGAACATGTTTTGGTGTCTTTCAAGTTTACTTTATTTTATCATTAACCATACGGTATAAGCGAAAACTGATCGCATATTCGAGATCCTTGCGAAATTTTGGTTAAGAAGCATGTTTCACTTTGCATTTATATGACATAGTGAAGAGCTCCATTTTGAGCTCTCATGGCAGAAGGTGAAGATGAACCTGCGCTGCCATTGCTAGGTTTTTAGTTTTATTTATTTATTTTATATTCTCTATACGTGTCGTGATATGAGGTTGGGTGATTTGATGAATGTGCATGAGTTTGTACTCTCCCTAGAAGCGCGACCTGTGTGTACCTTTGCATCACGACCATTCGTTTGTTTGATTGTTTGATTATGGAGATCATATGGTTGGTGTTGAATCATAAGCTTTGAAGCATGCACCACATGATCAACATCATACGGTCATGCACGTGAGGGTGTATGATGGACCTGCGCAATTTTTTTCTTCGCAAAAAAGGCAGCGTTGGGCCTTGTGTTGATTGAGCTTAGTTTTTTACTTTTTGCACTCCTTATTTACTACTGCACCTTGTAACACCCTTCTAAACCCTGCATAATAAATATACATCTCAGAGTAAGATCATGCATCTCACATAAGGGTGTCATATATAATTTTAAAACATCACACATATACTTGTCATGTTCATTAACACTTAAAATAATTTCATAAATTTCACATCTTTTCACTAAACATGTAGCAGCTGAATTACTTCAATCATAATAAACATAATAAAAGTCTCATGATCAACTCATATAAATCAATTCTTAGGCATAAAAGCTAATACTCCACATAATTCAAATAAAAATAACAACACAGTATCAACACAACCCAACCTCAATTCACAAAACACACATCAATAATTAAATATAGAATAATAAATTCATCATTAATAATTAAAAAATCGATATTCAATAAACATTCACTACCCAATTTAATATTCATAATATAATTAACATTTTAATAAATAATTAATATTTAATAAATAATCAAAATTTAATAAATAATCAATATTTAATCATGTCTCAAAATATTGAATAGATATTCCTTAATTAATATAGTTTTAATATTAATTAAAGTTCTAATATTTAATAAATTTTCATAGTTAATGAAGTCTCAATATTTAGTAAGGTCTCAATTTCCATATCAATTACATTTCGCTTCAGTAGCAGAACTTTAATATATTAATGCCTCATGGTCTTTGGCTAGTATTCAAGTAGTATGTTACATTAATTAATAATAAATTCAACATCATGTTTTATCTAATTATTATAGGAAATAAAAGAAAGGTGCAACATGATATATACAAAAAAGACACATCTCCTAATTTTTATTCATATCGCTGTAGTACTAAGAAGTAATGAAAAGAAGGTGCCGTCTTTCCTAATTTCCTGCGCTACATGCATATGTGGAGAAGGGGTCACAATTCAATATCCTATCATTTTTTTTTGTTTTTGCTACAACATTCATGATAAAAAGAAAGGAGACATTGCCTTTTTTCGCTACAGCATGTAATAAAGAGAAATGTTACATTATCATTTACCAATTCCTTCTACTTGTTTGTACCGCTACACTAACTAGAAAAATAAAGGGATCACATATTTTCATTTCCTAATGCTTTGCGTTTCAACGCTATAGTGATAAGTAGTGAAAGAGTCCTATTAATTTCTATGATCTTTAGGTCGACCGTTCGCTCGTTTCACACTATTTTTCTGTTATGTTTGTCTTTCAAAATGTCTGTTATGTTGGTTATTTGGTCCAAGCTTCACATATATATCATTTTTGGCTCATTCTTCTACAACAAGAAAAGTAAAAATAAACACTAATTTTGCTCTCATCATCTTCATCCTCTTTCTTGCATTTTCTCAACAAATACACATAATCATACTTTGTGTGCATTTTGTATCATTGAGGTGATAACGTCCAAATATAGGATCGTTGTATCGGGTTTGGGTTGAGAGATCAGTGAGTTTTTCTTGAATAAAACTGTTATGGTTTTGTCCTCCAAGAATCTTGGACTTTATAGGTTTTGCACAAATCGTTCCTTCACAGATTCAGCTGAGCAAAGGTAATTAAAGAACGGGTGGTTATGTCAATTTAGTAGTGTTAACCAGAGGATTGTGAAAGGAAGGTCTGGAATCGAATTGTGGGTGTTTAAAATCAGTCGGGAAAAAATTTGAAGACCGTTGGATGGTTCAAAGGCAGTGTCGTAATCGGAGGTTTACTCATCACATCTGAAGGACTTGATTCATCTTGAATTAAGGGAAGAAAAGTCATAGGTTCATCAATAACGATTAGGATTGAGTGCTTAATTTCTACATCTTCTCTTGTATAAACAATTTGCAACAGGTTTTATATACAGGTCTCAATTCTATTTTTAGAATTGAGGGTAGACGTACCCCTAGCGAGGAAGAAGAGGGAACTGCCTCAACAAATTGGTGTTGTTCTCTCTTTTTTCTATTTTCATTTTGGGAATTTACGTTTGTCGACAATCAAATTGGTTGACTAAAACTCTGGTTTATTGTAGTGCTGAAACACATTTAGAAAACTCATTACAATCCTTTTGGTTGTAATTGGTAAAGCTTAGCACTACATTTACATAGTGAATTTTACTTGGAGTGCTTCGCACACCACGTGTTCGACAAATTGCTTGAACACAAACGTTTTGAAATTTTTTTCAACTTGAGTTTAATTTTACACAAAGCATTGGAAATTGAACAACTTTGAGTGAATAAAATCATATTGATTTATGTTCAAAATTTTTATTCAATTTCTCATCTTAATCGGTATTCCATATAGGCATAGCGTATATCCGATCTTTTTGGTAACGGTTTGTTTAGAGGATCGTAGGTCCTCGTCTGCTTCCGCTTAAAACTTTTAAAAACAAATTTATCATAAGCACCGAATCTGTATAAGAATTAGTGATCTATTCAACCCCCTTCTAGATCATTATCGTCTAACACTATAGTCATAGATTTTAGCATGATACGCATCACAAACCGATTCAATTCATCTCTTTAAAACACTTCAACAAATTCAAATTGTTTTCCTTCGGGATCCTCTCCTTTCTTTTTCAAAAAGGCATGTTATTTTCGTTCTAGCGCAAACAAGTAACGTGCAAGACTCCAGACAATAAGCAGCAAACACCTAAACTGCTAGATCATGAATGTTAGCATTATCCATAAAAAACACTAAGTAACTTGTAGTCTTACGAACTACGAACGCTCTGATTTATGATTCTTGTTGAGAATATATAGGTACAATGACCCTAATCCTTGGTGAGAAACCTTCCCTTTCACCCGTAGTCCTCCGAACTACGATGACTCTAGCTTTCCCATTGCACGAGGGAATACGTAGGCATTAGATTGCGAGATCTTATCGAGTCCCCTTTTTGTTTTTTCTCCCTTTTTGTTTATGTGTTCCCTTAGCAAATAGGTTTTTAGATATACACACCCTTTGATTAGAACAATAAGAGTGGATCCCATTGAGTACAACGAACGCGAGAGGTGCTAATGCCTTCCTCTTGCGTAATCAACTCCTGAATCCCGAATTTGGTTGTGAGACCATGTTCTTTCCCTTTTGAGGTTTTCTCGATATTTTCCTTTCCCCGTTGAGATGAATAAAGTTCGATGGCAACTCTGTATCTTCGCCAGGTGTTTTTCGCGGTAGCGATAGTTGGCTTATGTGCATATTCTGAAGGATAAGAGATCAAAATTGGATGAGATTTTAAAGAAATGTGTGTTTGTTGGGTATGGTCTTGATGAGTATGAGTATCGATTATGTGATCTGGTTCAACAGAAACTTATTTGTAGTCGTGATGTCATATTAATGGAGCATACTACGGAAAACCCATATTACAACGGTTAAAAAAGGGATTTATCACGTAAGTTCAACCGTTGTGACGTAAGGTGTGATTATATGTATGATGATTTCAACCATAAGCGAGCGACCGTGATTGTATCTATGTAGCGTGCTACCTATCACAACGGTTACTTTAAACAACCGTTGGGGTATATTAAAATGAAACATATTTAACAACGGTTGTTCTAGAAAACCATTATTAAATATAGCCCTGAGTTTATTATAAATTATGTGGAATACTTATTTCGCCAATACCCACTAAACATATAACATTCAAATATGCACTAGAACATTATAATATGACGAGTTAAGTTATATTAGAAGAATAATTTCACGTTTAATGCTTGACAAAAGTTCTAATTGTTATTGCAACATACTATTTACTTTTCAAAAAAAATTAGAGGTGGAAAGAGGGGTGGTTGAAGATCTACAATTACTAAACCAAGTTCTAACGGTCAAAGAACAACATGCAGTTAACAGTGTGAAGAATACTTCTCAAGAATTGAACGTGTACTTATTTTCTAATACAATTTTATCTATCATATCATAATTTTCTAATGCAGTTTGGGAAGTTATATATTTGGTAAGGGATTGGAAAAACACTCAAACCACATAATATATAATAAAATTATCTTTTAAATAGACATTAACAACAACATTCATCAAAAACATTCATCAAAAACAAACAATAACCAACAAATACGATACAACAAACATATAATGGCATAAAATGCTTGAAACATACCATACATATCAAGTTCCATAATGGTGTGTCAACAATGAAATAAGGATGAAGATAAATTTAGACCAGCAAACTTATGTATATTTTGAATGGATGTCATTTTGGATCTTTGACACAAGTTTGTCAGGCTAAATTTATCTCTGTTCTCTTTATTGCAATAAGCATCCATACCTACAAAACGAAAAAAGAAGAAAGTTCAAACATCATGAAACAAGTTATTGAAACAGATCTTGAAAAAAAGCTATAGAGAAAATGAACCTGTAAATAAACATTGGCTAAGATTTGTTGTTATGGTATCATTTTAGGGTTTCCATATGAGAGAGACGAGTGACAGAGTTGCTAGGATTTCATTTTGAGAGATGAGTGAAAGAACTGTAAGGATTTTGTTTTGAGAGAGACGACTGTTATATACTGAAGCGATAGAAAATTTTGCTTATACATAAATAAATATCACGTTTCATCATGGTTGGTAATAAAAATTATGGTGATATACATGGTCAATAACATTTTCTATCACGATAAATGGCTAATTGTCGGTGATGGGATTCGAACCATTTTACTCTGTGTACTTTTCACTACGGTTGCTAAATTTAATTGTTGTAACATGTCCTATAGTAAATAAATAAAAATGCGTCCAAGATTAATATATTACAACAGTTAACATTATGGTCGTTGTAAAATTGGTGTTGCGAAAGGCTTATTTTGTAGTAGTGGAGGATTATATCATTTAGGACATCGACAAAATTGAGAATAAAGATCTGATTTTTGAAGGTGAAGAAATAGTTGATACGAACTCAACTACTATTACTTCTACCCTTATCACTTTTAAAGATCTTCCAATTGAAAATTAAGGTATGGATTTGAATGTTGATAATGTTTTAAATCCTAATAATATTGTTGATATAGGTGCTACAGAAGACGTTATTGAAAATGAGGTTGATCATAGGTTGAAAGTGTTGAGCAACCGGTTACTTCTAGTAAGTTTAAGCGGTCTACTCGTGATAAAAGGCTTTCCATTCGACACCCCTCGAACGAGTATGTTTTTTCGTACCGATGGTGGAGAACACGAAAGCTTTGAAGAAATTTTAGAGGATGAAAAAAAGAAGAGTGGATGAATGCCATGAAGGATGAAATGTAATCACTTTATGAAAATAATATCTTTCAGTTAGTGAAGTTTCCAATGGGTAAGAGAGCATTGAAGAATATATGGATTTATCGAATTAAGTAATATGAGTGTACTTCTCAAAGAAGATACGAGACTTGCTTGGTGGTAAAAGGTTTTAAACAACGGAAAGGTGTTGACTATGGCGATATTTTTGATCTGGTTGTGACGATGCAATATATTCGAGTGGTTCTTGTAACGCCCATTTTAATTATTTTAAGTTCCGGTGTTATTTTTATTCGTCAGCGTG
>CAWUDS030006658.1:1961031-1976424 GCA_963859935.3 Lathyrus sativus
AATAATATTTTTTCACAATTAATTAGAGATAGCCATTTTCAAATGAATGTCGTAGGATATTAATACATTCAGCATGTATAATCGACTCCCGAACCTAAAATTTAATTTTTTTTAAAAAGAATTGTTTAAAAAAATATTTTTATCAATTATAATACTCCAAAATTTACCCTTAGATTATTAGGTTCATTTCGAATTTCATTTTATTCTGCATTGTATTTTAACTAACCGCTAACCAGTTTGCTTAGTCTGTTGGTTTTGCAGGAAAAATCACACTGTGTGCGATTTAATTAGTGAAGGGCAAAAGGGTCATTAATTTGCGGTCTGCTGACAGTTTAGGAAGTAAAGTCGTCCTCAGGAATCTCTCGAACGATTAGGGTTTCCATCTCCGAGTCCTGTGACTTATTTTAGGATGAGCTGAATTTTACGGCAGTTTTTGACGTTAGATTTCTCGTGATACAACACATTTTATTCAAGAGCCGACATTCAGTCCTCAGTGGGATTTCAGAAATGTTATTTGGTTCCTAAATCATATGGAGTTAAATGTGTTGAGGTATCAGTGGATTTGGGTTAAATCGGGGCGATAATTTTCTTTGTAGAATTTATTTTAACATACGCACGTTTTCCTGCTTTCTGCTAGTCGTCAGTCGATTTTAAAGAAAACAGTGAAATTTCGATTCATGTTGAATTTATAATGAAAATCTTTTGGTTTGGTCCTGATTATTAGCCGAGCCGATTCAGGTTACCGATTTAAATCATTCGAGATACGATTTGAATTTTCAACGCGGAGGACAGTCCATTTCGCCGTTAATCGGATTTCTCTGCTTATCCATTTAAGGCCATATTCATTGATTTCATTATCGGGTACGAATTAATTTGCAAAGGGATTTGTTCAGACTCAGCAGTTACGTCGAATTTAAATCATGCAAGATGGTTAATTGTCGAATTCGAAGTTTGGAACGTCGAATCTAATCAGTGGAATTTAGTCGAATAAACTTAATTAAATGAATTTATTCGGTTGAGTTTAGTCGGATGAATTATTTGGAGAAATTCGACCGGAGAAATAAATTCAGTGCATTAAGAGAAAAAATGGAATTTATTTAAATTCTATATTTTTTACAAGGAAATTACAATGACAATTTAATTCCTAAGCTCTAAAATTGCTAATTTTTCTAAGTTTGCCTTCGCGTCCAATTCTTCAACCTTCGACTTTTCGGACCTGCAAAAATTGACAACAGATGAAAAACAAGCGTTAAATTGTTAGATTTAATCAAAAATGGTTTTATCAGTCGGATACCCTCAGTTAATTATCATCATTGGGTACGCCGGGAGGGTAACAGAATATTCCGCCGCCAGCTCCCGACTCCATTCCCCGACCTCGGCAAATCCGGCAGATATCTATTCATTCTTTCCAAGAGAGAGAAAAAGTGATTATTTGGAAAAATGCTTATTCTGAAAAATTGATTTCTTCCAAACAAGACTTAGGGAATCCGAATCCATAGAACCAAATGGATATCCAAATCCATCCAAATCCATAAAACCAAATGGATACCCAAATCAAAGTTCAGCAACAGACTTTCGCAAGCTTCTGAACCACAAACAGATCAAACAAACTATCTAAGCACAACACAACAACTTTCCCAAGTTCCTCCAAAAAGGCAACAAATCCAGCATGTCAAACGCCATCACTCGCGTTCAACAACCAAACAACAAATAAATCCTGAAAAGATTCAACAAATCAGCCACAAGAATCGTAACAACAATCGTAACCCAGGCCGACGATAAATTAATATAAATCCTCAGTTCATCATCATCAGAAAGGGGGGTAGAGAAGAACAAGTTAAAAAATCCATCACCAGTGAAAAGAAAAAGAGGCAGCGAAATCAAATCAGGGGCGAAAAGGTTCATCAACAGAAGGACGTCATCAATTCAGATCAGGAAAAAACCAGAAGAGGAAAAGACGAGCAAGAACATCGTCCAAGAGGACTCAGAAGAACCATATTCCTCATCGTTGTCGCATGCAAGCAAACCCGTCGACACAGTCGCTTCAAACCTTAACGGAGGGTGAGCAATGCGTCTCTAACGGGTGTCTTCCTTTTTTTCTTTTTTCTGTAAGAATCGCGAGAAGGCGAAGGGATTCATGAGAACGGACAGAGCAAGAAAGAACAAGAAAAAGAATGAAAAGAGCTTCAGAAGCTCGGCAATGGAGGAAGTCGTCGCGCGACTGTGAAAGGAGAAGGGTCGAAAACCCTAAATGGATGACCCCCCCCCCCCCCCCCTTTTATTTCTTAGTATTATTTTCATTTTTATTTATTTTTTAATTTTGCTATTTAGTTTAATTAGATTATTAAAATCCTGTTAAGAAAAATCATGTTTAGTTCTTGTAAATTAAATTTTAATTAACTTATTAAATTCAAACCTTTTATTTTACATTTAATTAAAAAAAACTTATTTTTTAACAACTTAAAATTAAAACCCTTTGGTTTCATAATTAAAAATATTTTTTGAAAAACTTAAATTAAAACTTAACATTAAAACAATTCTTACAAACTTTAACTTAAAACCAATTTTCAAAACTTAACATTAAAACCCATTTTTAAAACATAAAAATTAAAAACCATTTTTTAAGACTTACCTTAAAACCCAATTTTAAAGAAAAGCCATTTTTAAATTAAAACCAATTTTTAAACAACTTAGAGTTAAAACTTAATTTGAGCACTTAATTAAAAAAATTTAAACTTAATTTGTAAATTTAATCTACACACTTTTTTCTAATTATAATTTCAATTTTGTAGATACTAATTTCTAACACTTGAAAATCTGTCTAGCATCTTACTTTCAGCTCGATTTGAATCGTCTCCTAAGTGTGGATTGGCCTCCGTAACATTGTCCCGTTTAATTTTCGTTTAAAGTATAATGTGCTTAATATTGTTTTTCAGTTGTACGGTTATTAATCTTTTATTTTTCGTACTTCATTTTTTGGGGTCGTAACTTATGCGAGGCAATCGTCGCTTTTGTTTCGTTATTATTCCCGCAATTTCCCGTATTTCAATTTCGTCGCTTACGTAATTTATCATTTGCATTATTCACCGAAATTCCCCTTTGAATGATAGGTCTAACCGTTTGATCGCCGCGTCAATAGTCTTTACCCTCAACCCTTTCATTTTCAAAAACCCTAATTGCATAGGCGTCCCGCCGCGGACCAGTTTATTCTTTACCCTAGCATTAGGATAAGGATTCGCACTCCGTTTTAGGTTTCCCGCCTTGGAATACCTATCTTACCCTTTTCAATTCAATTCAATTTCAACGTAGAAATAGGAGTCGCCGCACTCTGTAGCACCCCAAAATTTGCCTTTCGTTTTAACCGTAAAAGGCTTTTGTTTCTTTGCAGTTAGCATTTTGCATTGCATAGCATTCGTTCTCGAGGCATGGGATCAGGGAGTTCCAGTGGCTCAAGTTCATTTTGGAGCAAGAGACCGAACAACAAACAGCGAGCATCAAGAGCTTCGGCATTTATTTTGTCCAGCGGTCGAGCGACCGATTTTATTTTGCAGGTTAATTTCGGAGAAGAATCAACACTCAGGCTCATGACAAGTATTTTCATAGTGACAACGGTCAAAAATGAGGTTCAGCAGCTAAACAGGGCTCCAGACAGTTGAAATAGGGCAAATGGACAGATTTCCCACCAAAAGGCGCCAAATTCAAATTTTTGAAGGTGTTAATTGGTTAACGCATATGGTTAACCTATTATCCATTGGAGAATCAACCCATATTTGAAATTTTAACAGTGTTAACCGGTTAACGCATATGGTTAACCGGTTAACCATAGCATATTTTTCCCTATACGTGATTTTACTAGCCAATTGCACTTGGGGTCCAATTTTGATCACTTTGGAATTCAAATTTTCACTTGGGAAGGATCCAGAACACCTTTAAATTTCAGATTTCCCTGTAAAATCCCATTCCACATTCCAAGCCTTGATTTCCAACCCAAATTCCAAACCTTGCTTTGGATCCATACCTAGATCATATTTAAGTGATCTACTCCAAACCTCACCATCCAATTTTTATTTCTCACATTCATTTTTCTGAATTGATCAGAATTCTCTCTCAAATTCTCTCAACTTCTCCATTTTGAAAACTCACTCAAAGCTCTTTTTCATTGGAATTCTTGATTCTCCATTGTAATGAATGAATTCTTGAGCATAATCCTCCATATACCATCATCATTGGATCAATCTTCATCTTCAATTTTCGTGCAAGCTTGGATCTGAATCTGGAGTTGGATTTAGAAGTTATTATTCGAAGCTTTTTGACTCAAATTTGGTGGATCTTCATTCATACAACAACAATTATTGTGGATCGTGAAGTTTTCCGGATTTCTAGCATTTGATCTGCTCAAATTCAGTTGATCAACATTTACCGAAGCAAATCTCCGTTTCAAAGGTTGGAATTCTCGATTCGATTTAATTTTTGAGCTTATCATGTTAATCTTCATATTCAATTGAATTTTGTTGATTTCGATCTGTTCGATTTGTGATATGGCTATGTAATTGTGTATCCATGCTGTTGAATCTCTGTTTTCTGTTGATCCGTTGGAACCTTGGATAAGCTGTTTATGTTCTAGAAGTGATTCTGTTTGCTGTTTTTGGCTTCTGGTACAGTGTTAACCGGTTAACATATATGGTTAATCGGTTAGCCAATTCAAATATTCAAATTTTTCAAAGATTTCAGGGTGTTAACCGGTTAACGCCTGGTGTTAACCGATTTACACCTACGAATTTCCAGATTTTCACTTGTTTTACACAGGTTAACCGATTAACAGTATGTGTTAACCGATTAACACTGAACCAGAATGTCATATTTGCTATTTTGCTTGCATGTTTACATACCGGTTTGATTCGAATCATCATAGATCAGTGTGGTGCATTAGAATTGAATTGTTTTGAATGATTGTCACTGTTTGTGGTTGATTAATCATGATTTTGTTGACATGTATGTTCATTCTTCCATTTGTTCACATGCTTGTATATGTGGTTCAAATTGATAATTTGTTTGCATGTTCATATGCTTTCATCTCTTATTTTCTTCACATGTTTGCATCATTCTTGCATCTCTGTTGAGGTCGATACGCGCTTGTGGCGGCTGCTGCCCCACACATATTTCCTCCCTCCCACCATTTTAATTGCGCATTTTTTGTGTTTGCATTTTTTCTACTTGTGATTGATCCTTCCTTTGTTCTTCTTGTGCTTTCTTGCCATGATCCCCATAGGATTCCTAGTCCCTCCGTTTAGGATGGGAGTAAGAGAGAAATTAGGCGTTCAATCCAAGTATGCTACCATTAGGGTATATTTTTCCCCTTTTCATCCGAACTTTAGGACCACTTTGCATGACAACATTAGGGCCGAGTTTCCCTTAGACCTTCCGTGCGTCTCTCTTCTCATATTAAAACCATGCTAATTCATCAAATAAAGGCGATAAACATTGCGCGCTACGAGCCTTAAGCTACACGGGGAATGATGAGTGAAGGGTCTCCTTTCGCTTATCTAGAATGTTTAGTATACGTCCCGTTTAGGGGCGATATACGACGCATTTGCCTCCATGTCATAGTCTTTAGTGCAACGTGAGTCACAAACCGAATTAATTCACTTCACTAAAAAACAAAAAACAAAATTCAAACCTTTTTCCTTCGGGATTAATTAGAACCTTTTTTTTCTTCAGAAAAGAGTGTTGTTAAGCTTCGGTTCTACCGCAAACAGGCTTAGTCCCTAACTGCTAGAATGGATGTTTAACCCTACTCGGTTAAAATGCTTAATCAACCTGTGGTTTCGTGTCCGCCCGAACTACGTTTACTCTGATCTTTCATACCACATGAAAGTAAGTAGGCACAAGACACGATGTCTTGGCGAGCAACCTTCCCCCTATCTCCCGTAGTTAGCTGAACTACATTGACTCTGATTTCTCGTACTAGATAGGAATACGTAGGCCCAGAGCAGCAATGCTCTGCCGAGTCTCTTTTCTCTTCTTTTTGTCCCGCAAGCCTGTAGCTAGATAGTTTAAACACACCCTTAGATAGACAACAAGCATGGATCCCGTCGAGTACGACGAACGTGAGGGGTGCTAATACCTTCCCCTTGCGTAACCGACTCCCGAATCCAGGACTTGGTTGCGATGACCTCGTCTTTTCCCTTTTTCGTTAGGTTTTCCGATCGTTTCCTTTCCCGCTCTTTGGGATAAATAACGAAAGGTGGCGAATCTTCTGTTTTCCGTAGTTGCGACACACTCCACGTAAACGCTTCCCTATGAACGTTTATTCCCCATGAAACCTTGACCACAGTCAAGAAGTTTCTCTTCCTCCCTTTCAAGGGGAACTACGATTACTCTGATTCCATCCCCTACCCAGGATACGTAGGCATAAGATGCGAGTCTTGGGGAGTAAACTTAGGACTAACCCTTAGGTGTTTCTTTCACCTTATAACCCTTAGCATATACCCTTAAGAAAATAATTTAGCAAAATAGCAACATTAGAACAAAAGGTTCCTATAGAGTACTACATAAGTTTAGGGTGCTAATACCTTCCCTAAGCTTAACCAACCACTTACCTAGATCTCTACCTGCATTGTTTATGATGCAAAATAGGATTTTTCCTTTCTTTAACCTTTCCTTCAGATAAATTAAAGACCGATTGTGAATCAAAGATTTGCGATTCAAATTAATTAATAATTTGATATCCTATTCTCACCGCAACAGAAAATGGCGACTTCACTGGGGATAGTCCTAACTTTTAAGGGTTATCCCTAAATTGTTTATTATTTTTACTATTTGCTTCATTATTTGCTTGCTTGTGTATATATCTAGTACCTTACTTGGGGTATCCTTGCTGTAAGATAAGTCCTACACCCGGACTTGAGTGACATTATTATAGGAAGGTGATATATTCGACGAGGCTTATAGGGAGTGAGTCCCAACCAAGCTGACTTGAAAATCACCGCTCAGTTAAGACCCTTCTGAAATTCAGTTCGGTTGAACGAGTATAGTCGTGAAAATTGTAACACCCTTTACTACCCCACAAATAATAAGGCAAAATAACACAGATATCAGAGTAAATTATTAAATTTCACAAAAAGCCACCAAAAGGGCGTACATTTCCCAATGTCATCAAAATAGGTCACGGCTCCATAAACAACGAGTTTTTCCAAAAATACATCAAACAACATAAAACAACAGAATTCAAAAGGTATAAGTAAAAGTTTTCCTCATCAGGGAACATAAGCAAAATAACTCAACAGTACATAGTTTAACTCCAAAGAACCCAACCCGATGTTATATATCAGAGCAAGACCCTCTAAGTTAACCAAAAAGCTAACAACTCAAAAACTTAAAAAATAATACTCGACGGTGTCCACGGCTAAACTTGGTCATCTGCACGTTACCCACGTGGAGGTAACATTCAAACAGGCAGGGTGAGTAAATCAATTCATAAAAATCAATGTATGAAAATCAACATATAAATGGCATCATAATCATATTCAACCTTCATATTCATCAGTAGGCCTCAAAGGCCACAACATCAAAATTCATACAAAAAGACTCATAAATGCAGATGCGACACAACTCAATGCATGTGGTACCAATCATCACAGCTCGATGGACACTGGGCCATCAACCATCCATATATCCCCATCAATAGGATCGATTCTACTAGAGAACTGGAGCACATCAAAATACTTCACATCCACACAATGCGATTGAAGCCAAAGTAATCGAGGTCCTGAACCGAAGTCCGGATGCACATGAATGCATGATGCACACGTCAATAATCATCCTCATAATAACAACATAGGTGCATCGTCATTCATCATATTCATCATCATCACAATCATTATCATATCTCATGTCATCATTTAATTCATCAAATTTATGGTAATATCATCATAGTACATCATATAAACCATCATGTAATCATATACACATCACATGTTAATCACATAAAAATCATAGTTACCCCCAAGGTAACTCATCACAAAAATCACAGAATCAAACATCAAGGCATCGTTGCACACGATCAACATTCGCGAAACTCTGCTACATTCGCTGGCATGTTTGCTAGGCGAGTCTGGGGCGAGTTTCTTTGCTAGGCGAAGGATTCTTCGCTAGGTGAGTCTGGGAACAATATGGTTCGCTAGGCGAGGCTTTCTTCGCTAGGCGAACAGTGCGATGACAGCAAAATCTGCTACGTACCAGAACTTAAATCCACTCAAATGCCTATACGATTCACTTACCCAATGCCCCTAAAACATCCCTACATCATCCCTAAGGCCCTACGGCGATAAAGGCACAAAACCTACGGTGTATTAGGCCAATCCCGTAACATATTCGTGTCCTAAATCATAATTTTTCCTTTAATTACACCCTAAGGCATTAGAGTTACTCACTATCCAATATTCTATCCATATAGGGTCAAACATATAACAATTCAAGGTTTTTGGCCACGAAGGCCTAAGGTCACTATTTCTCATATCCATGCTTTAATCGTCAGGAATACTTACCACTAACCACAACCATCAGGGTCCTCACCATAAATTTCCCCTTTTCCCACAATCGACCCAAAATCTCTTAAACCTAAAATCATCCATAATTACATTGAAAGGCACACATGGAAAATCATGAAAAACTATACTCCCCATACCTTAGTCGATTCAAAGCCTTCACAATTATCTCCGGAAATCTTCTGCCTCCAATCTTCTCCTTAGAGCTCTCTGGCCACAATACTTTTCACGGTTAACAAATGAATCCTAATTCCCTTCAGAATTCTATTTTGTCAAACCTAGTCTTGGGCCTCACAATTTGGGCTTTTCCCTTATTACCCTTACTAACTCCTCAAAATGCCCAAATTACCCTTATTTCACCTATACTCATTTTAAAGAATAATAATACTAAATTAATATTATATACCATTAATCAAATAAATAACCCAAAAATGCACACTTTTCCAATAATCTATAAACTACCAAAAATCACCGAAAAATGAATATTCTTATTTAAACAATTAAATAAAATATTCCAATTAAATTTGGGGTGTTACAACTCTCCCCCACTTAAACGAATTTTCGTCCTCGATAATTACCTTAAGAAAACAGAGTCAGATATGACTCCCTCATCTGATCTTCACGCTCCCAAGTCCAACTTTCTCCAGCTGGTCCTCCCCAAACTACCTTCACCAAGGCAATCTCTTTACCTCGCAGCTGCTTCACTTCTGGTTCATCAATCCGAACAGGCAACGCCTCAACAGTTAAATCATCTCGCACTTGTACATCATCCATCTGAATCACATGCGACGGATCTGGAATGTACTTCCTCAACTGCAACGTATGAAGCACGTCATGCAAATTCACAAGCGACGGCGGTAAAGCAATTCGATATGCTACTTCCCTCACCCTCTACGAAATATGATACGGGCCAATAAAATGCGATGTGAGCTTTCGAGACTTCAAAGATCGGCCAACACCAGTTACCGATGTAACCCTCAAGAACACGTGATCTCCCCTCTCGGAATTTAAGTGCTTTCCTCCTCTTATCATGGTAACTCTTCTGATGACTCTGCGACGCTTTCATCTTTTTTTGGATTATCTTGATCTTTTCAGTCGTCTCTTGCACAATCTCAGGTCCGAGTACGACACTCTCGCCTAACTCATACCAACACAACGGAGTCCTACACCTCTTACCGTACAATGCCTCCTACGGCAAATTCCTCATACGGCAAATGCCTCATACGACAAATGACTATCCCATGATCCACCTTGATCCAACACACAAGCTCTCAACAAATCCTCTAAAGACTGGATAGTTCTCTCTGTCAGTCCATCCGTCTGCGGATGATAGGCAGAACTCAAGCTCAACTTAGTACCCAAAGCTGTCTGCAAACTCTCCAAAAACCTCGATGTAAACCTCAGATCTCTATCCGACACAATACTCGACAGAACACCATGCAACTTCACAATCTGATCAATATACACTTCGGAAAGCTTCTGCAATGAATAATAGATCCTCATCGGTATAAAATGAGCCGATTTATTCAATCTATCGACAATCGTCCAAATTGAATCATATTCCTTCAAAGTCTTCTGTAAACCAGTCACGAAATCCATAGAAATTCTATCCCATTTCCATTCTAGAATACTCAATGGTTGCATTAGACCCGAAGGTCTCTAATGATCAATCTTTGACTTCTGACAAGTCAAACAAACATACACAAATTCTGCAATTTCCTTCTTCATACTCGGCCACCAAAACAAATTCTTCAAGTCTTGATACATCTTTGTGGCACCAGGATGAATACTCAACCCGCTTCTGTTACCTTCCTCAAGAATACTCCTTAATTTCTGGCACATCGGGAACACACACTCTATCTCTAAACCTCATCACACCATTCTCATCGATCCGAAAATCACCTTCATCACCTTGATTGATTAACGTGAGACGATCCACCAAACTCAAATTAGATTTCTGACCTTCTCTGATCTCTTGGAGAATACCACTAGTCAACTTCAACATACCCAACTTCACACTGCTGGGAGTCTCTTCACAAACTAAACTCATATCTCTGAATTGCTCAATCAGTCCTAACTCTCGAACCATAAGCATCGACATATGTAAAGACTTCCTTCTTAACACATCAGCCACCACACTAGCCTTACCAGGATGGTAACTCAATTCAAAATCATAATCCTTCAGAAGTTCAAGCCATCTTCTCTGCCTCATGTTCAACTCTTTCTGATCAAACAAATACTTTAGGTTCTTGTGATCATGAACACTTCGAACCTAAATCCAAAAAGATAATGTCTCCAAATCTTCAACACAAACACCACAACGGCCAACTCTAAGTCATGCATAGGATAATTCCTTTCATGAATCTTCAGTTGCCTAGAAGCGTAAGCAACAACCTGGCCATTTTGCATCAATACACCTCCAAGACCCATCTTCGACGCATCACAATACACCATAAAAGACTCACTCGGCTTCGGCAAAATCAACACTGGAGCAGTCGTCAGCTTCTTTTTGAGCTCTACAAAACTCTTCCCACAAGAAACATCCCACACATAAGCTTGACCATTTCGAGTCAACTGAGTCAATGGCAATGCCAACTTAGAAAAGCCTTCTATAAACCTACGATAATAACCAGCCAACCCAAGGAAACTTTGAATCTCAGTAGCAGACTTTGGAGTCTCCCACTGCAACACAGTATCAACTTTCGACGGATCAACAACAATTCCTCCACTAGAAATCACATGGCCAAGGAAACTTACTTCCTTCAACCAAAACTCACACTTGGACAACTTAGCATAAAGCTTCTTGTCCCTCAAAACCTGCAATACCACCCTTAGATGTTGTGCATGCTCTTCCTCAGAAATGGAATATATCAAGATATCATCAATGAACACTACCACAAACTGATCCAAATAAGAATGAAAAATCCTATTCATATACTCCATGAATACACCAGGTGCATTACACACATCAAACGACATCACAGTATACTCACAGTGTCCATACCTCGTCCTGAAAGATGTCTTCAGAATATCATCAGGCTTAACGCAAATCTGATGATAACCAGACCTCAAATCAATCTTGATAAACATACAAGCACCCACCAATTGATCCATCAAGTCATCAATCCTTGGAAGTGGATACTTATTTTTAATCATCACCTTATTCAACTACCAATAATCCACATACAACCTCATGCTACCATCTTTCTTCTTCACCAACAACACAGGAGCACCCCACGGAGAAACACTTGGTCGAATAAACTTCTTCTCAAGCAAATCTTCCAACTGTTTCTTCAATTCCCCTAACTCAGATGCAGACATCCGATAAGGAACCATCGACACAAGACTAGTGCCTGGTATCACATCAATAGTAAACTCTACCTCACGCTCAAAAGGTAATTTACTCATTTCGTCTGGAAACACCAATCTGAGCCTCATCTTCTAAGAGTTCTTCTACTTGGTTGGAAGATACAAACATCAGCTCTCCAACATCACCAAACTCAAGAAACCTCACAGTCTTGCTGTAACAATCAATATGAATATAGTTGTACTCCAACCAGTTCATTCTAAGAATAACATTGATTTGATGCAAAGGTAGACAGACTAAGTCCATCACAAAATTCATATCATAAATAGTCAAAGGATAACACAAACAGACTAATGCGGTAGTCACAGAACCATTAACCAGGATATCAATGACCATACTCCCAATCATAGAAGACAATTTCAAATTCAACTTCTTAGCACATTCAAGCAAAATAAACGAATATGTAGCACCAATATCAACTATAGCAATCAATTCAACATCATTCATAAAACAAGTACCTCTGATCAATTTATCTGTCTTGGATTCTTCTGCACCGCTCAAAGCAAACACTTTGCCACTTGTCTGAGCAGCAGTAGCAGTCTTCTTTGGCTGCTGACATTGGGTACTGATATGACCCTTCTTTCCACAGTTAAAGCAAGTCAGAGCTTTGTCTTTACAATCAGTAGCTCTATGACCCCTCTTGCCACAACGATGACATCTCGGCCCTCTGCAATTCTCAGCACGGTGGCATTGCTCGCCACATTTATAACACTTACCTGGAGCATTAGCCGCTCCCCCACTTGGCTTTTTCCCATCAGAAGCCTTCTGCTTCCCTTTATCACCAGAAGTCACATACGGTTTACCTCTATACTGACCTTTCTCTTTCTTCTCGCTCAACTGCTTGTATTGAGTAGATCGAGCTCGGCTATCTTCATCATAAATTCTGCTCTTGTCCACCAATTCCGCAAACCTACAAATTTGTTGGTACCCAATTCCCTGCTTAATCTCTGGTCACAATCCATTCTTGAACTTAAGACACTTCGACATCTCTGCATCATCACGATTGTAATGCAGACAAAACTTGACCAAAGACTCAAACCTTGCCGTATACTCAGCCACAGTCATATTTGTCGCTACTACGAAAATCGGCACCGGCTATGACAGAAGAGTCGCCACCGTGCGTTATTTATCCCAACGGAGGGAAAGGAAACGCTCGAAGTAAACCTACCGCAAAGACGGTAAAGGAATGGTCATCGCAACCAAATCCTGGATTCGGGAGTCGGTTACGCAAGGGGAAGGTATTAGCACCCCTCACGTCCGTCGTACTCGACGGGATCCACGCTTGTTTTCTAGTACGAATTGTTATTCTATCTACACTAAGGGTCAAGGGTTAAAAGAAAAAATGACTCGGCAAAGTATCGCACTTTATGCCTACGTATTCCCGTCTGGAACGAGAAATCAGAGTCAACGTAGTTCGCCTACCTACGGGAAAGGAGGGGAAGGTTGCTCGCTAGGATACGACATCCTAGTCCTACGTACTTTCATACATCATGAAAGATCAGAGCAAACGTAGTTCGGGCTACGGAAGACACAGATTTGTCTGACTGTTTTTTATCTTTCTGAAAAGGTTTTCCTGATTACGGGTCCAAGCGGACAAAAATGACATTTTGATGTTCGTTTTCAGTCTTTTATGCAAGAACTGTTTTTTATGGTGTTTGCAATCTCTGACGCACTAGAGACTATGATTTGAGAGTGATTACGCCGTATGTCACCCTAGGGGTAACACACTAAGCAGTCAGATTACTGAAGAGTGACCCTCCATCAATCCTCTCTCAAATGGCTTAAGGCTCGTAGCGTACGACGTCGATCATCCTTATTACTGTGTTTTGAATTGTTTTGAGAAGAGAAAGAAATTCTAAAACCTAAGGTTTGAAATGGGAATCAAAACTACCCTAATGTTGTCATGCATGGGTTAAAACCTAATGTCTGTCATAATTCCCTCCTGCACAGAGGAAATCAGAGATCCTAGGGGATAAACGGAAAAGAAACAGATATACAGTAACCAGTAAAATGCATGAGATGCAACAATACAAGCGAGGCAAGGGAGTCTCACTCAACCTCGAACTTGGGAAAACAATAGGCAAAGTGAAACAGCTTCACTTCAAACCTAAGGGGCAAGCTGAACAAGCCAACAAAAAATACAGAAAAAGAAATAAAACCCAACACCAGCTCTGACAGCAACACCAGTTCCTACAGTAAGCAGTTCAAATAGCACCAGCTCTGACAGCTACAGTTGATTAACATGAAAGGGTTGACAGCACCAACTTCAAGCAAGATCCCATCTTTACTCTTAATGATCCCCAAGCTTTAGATAAGCTCTTGTCTCCAAAAGTACCCCAGCTCTGGCAAGCACTGAACCCCAACAAATAGACAGCTTCAAACAGCAGCAAAACCCTAATTTCAGCAGATATCCAGCTTTGACAGGCATAAGCTTCATCTTCACCAGTCTTCAATGAACTTCATTCTCCAACAGGTTCCCTTTTCCAATGCCAACACTCACAGGAGAGAATCAACTAATAGATGAAGTTGGAATGTTAAGAGGCTTAATGATAACCTAGGGAAATCACTAAGATCTTATCATAGCAAGTGAGGGGTATCCTCAAGGTTCTACCTAATCAAAGCATGCTCTACATACCTCCTAAGGAGAGATTGAACTTCTTTGGGGGACCTTGTGTCATAGGATGGAATAGAGGCACAAGAAGCTCTCTATGTTTGAAAGAAGAAACTAGTCTAATCTAGAGCTCTCCCTATATCTCCTATCTCCTAAGTCTTCAAAAGCAACCTTCAAGGATAAGAATCTTCATGCTCCAAGCTCCATCCTTTGTCTCCAATCATCTCCAAGTCTTCATGAGCTCCAACAAGCCACACCCAAGCCCAACACCCAATTGAAATACCCAAAACCCACCAAACAAGACAACATCCCAAGAGGGAAACACACCAATATCACCCAATTTTTCAAAAATCACATAAAATGGTAATACTCATCATAAAATCCTAGATTAATTTCTAAGGTACCCTAACTATGCACCCTATACCCCACATAAACCCCAAGCCTAAATCAAACCCTAAGTCTCCAAACCATGCCCTAAACTACACCTAAGTGTTGTAAAACCCTAATCCTAGCACCCTAGAGTTCATTACTCAAAACTAACCTAAATTTTATCATAAAAATATGAGAAAAATCTATAAGGGAGCAAGTATCTCTAATCCAATCAATCCAACAAGAATCAAGCAAAAATCATACATCAACCTCTCATACTAAATTCAGCAAAATAAGGTATCAAACAAATGCAAAATAAAATCAATAAAATGGTAAAATATGCCAAAACTATAAAATGCAAGGAATTGATGTTTTTATTGTTTTATGAAATTCTAGAAACCCTAAGGAAAACAAGGAAAAAATTCTCATCCAAAAATGTTTATTTTCCAATTAGTTATGAATTTTTTATTAACTATGTTAAAATCATGAAATAATGAGAA
>CAWUDS030006658.1:1976924-2012142 GCA_963859935.3 Lathyrus sativus
CCAATCTTTGTATGTCACAACCATCTTCTGAACAATCTTCTTTATGTTCTTGTTGGCGGCTTCGACGGCGCCATTCATCTTCGGCCGGTAAGGAGATGAGTTGGGGTGTTCGATCTTGAAGCTCTGGCACAACTCCTTCATCATCTTGTTATTCAAATTCGAACCATTATCAGTAATGATCCGCTCGGGAATTCCGTAACGACAGATGATGTCCCTCTTTATGAATTTAGCCACTACCTGCTTGGTCACATTAGCGTACGAGGCTGCCTCCACCCACTTGGTGAAGTAGTTGATAGCTACCAGAATGAAATGATGTCCATTGGATGCAGTGGGCTCGATCTTGCCTATCATGTCGATGCCCCACATGGAGAACAGCCACGGGGAGGACATGACATTCAACGGGCACGGCGGCACATGAACTTTATCAGCATAAATCTGGCATTTATGACATCTCTTAGCGAATCTGAAGCAATCCGACTCCATTGTTAGCCAGTAGTATCCTGCTCTCAGGATCTTTCTCGTCATAGCATGCCCGCCGGCGTGCGTACCAAATGTGCCTTCATGGACCTCTTCCATGAGCATACTCGCCTCTTTCTCATCTACACATCTGAGTAGCACGAGATCGTGGTTTCTCTTATACAGCACTCCATCAGGATTGAGATAAAAGTTTCCAGACAGCCTCCTCAGAGTCTTCTTATCCTGGGTTGACGCACCCGCAGGATACTCCTTAGTCATAAGGAAAGTCTGGATGTCATGGAACCATGGCTTGCCGTCGGCGGCATCCTCGATTGCAAAGACAAAAGCCGGTCTATCAAGACACGAAAGCACAATTCTTGGAGCCTCACTCCAAAAATTGACTTTATACATTGAAGCCAACGTGGCTAAGGCATCAGCCATCTGATTTTCCGCTATGGGCACATGATGAAGTTCCACTCGATCGAAGAACGGAAGTAGCCTTCGGGCATAATTCATGTACGGCACCAAATTCGGTTGACGAGTCTCCCACTCCCCTTTAATTTGGTTGATTACAAGCGCTGAGTCACCATACACGTCTAGATTCTTGATTCTCAAATCAATTGCCTCTTCTAGACCCATGATGCATGCTTCGTACTCCGCCTCATTATTGGTGACTGGAAACGTCAGTCTCGCAGTAAACGGGATGTGGGATCCATGGGGAGTCGTGATGATAGCCCCGATACCACTTCCATAGGAATTAACCACCCCATCGAATATCAACTTCCATTGGGATTTCCTATCTGTCCCCTCACCGGGAAACGGCTCATCGCAATCCTTCGCTTTGAGAAACATAATATCCTCGTCAGGGAATTCGAACTTCATCGGCTGGTAGTCCTCGATCGGCTGCTCGGCAAGGTAATCAGACAATACGCTTCCCTTAATGGCCTTTTGGGACACGTACTGAATATCATATTCTGTTAACACCATTTGCCATCTGGCAATCCTGCCCGAAAGAGCCTGCTTCTCGAAGACGTACTTGATCGGATCCATCTTCGAAATTAGCATAGTGGTGTGATTGAGCATGTACTGTCGTAGACGCTTGGCAGCCCAAGCTAGTGCACAACACGTCTTCTCCAGCATCGAGTATCGAGATTCACACTCAGTGAACTTTTTACTCAAATAGTAAATGGCATGCTCTTTTCTGCCCGTCTCGTCGTGCTGACTGAGAACACACCCCATACTATTCTCCAGAACCGTCAGGTACATGATTAATGGTCGTCCAGCCACTAGGGGTATCAAGATTGGAGGTTCTTGAAGATACTGCTTTATCTTGTCGAATGCCTTCTGGAAATCCTCATTCCAAGTAATCGCCTGATCTTTCTTTAAAAGCTTGAACATCGGTTCACAAGTGGTCGTGAGCTGAGAGATAAACCTTGCAATGTAGTTTATTCGGCCCAAGAAACCACAAACTTCTTTTACTGTTTTCGGCGCTGGCATTTCTTGAATGGCTTTTATTTTCGCAGGATCGACCTCGATACCTCGTTCACTAACGATAAACCCCAGCAACTTTCCAGACCGCACTCCGAAAGTGCACTTGTTAGGATTCAGCCTCAGCCTGAACTTCCTAAGCCTCTGAAAAAGCTTCAATAAGTTGACCAGATGCTCTTCCTCCGTTTGGGACTTTGCAATCATGTCATCAACATAGACCTCGATCTCATGATGAATCATATCATGAAACAAAGTTACCATTGCTCGTTGGTAAGTGGCCCCTGCGTTCTTCAGACCGAAGGGCATTACCTTATAGCAAAACGTTCCCCAGGGGGTGATAAACGTCGTTTTCTCCATGTCCTCCGGCGCCATCTTGATCTGGTTGTAACCGGAGAAGCAATCCATGAACGAAAACATGGAGAACTGGGTTGTGTTGTCGACCAACACATCGATATGAGGCAACGGGGAAATCATCTTTAGGGCTCGCCCTATTCAAATCCCGATAATCGACGCACATGCGTACCTTACCGTCCTTCTTCGGTACAGGCACTATGTTGGCGACCCACGGAGGGTAAGTGGTGACCGCTAAGAAGCCAGTATCAAGCTGTTTCTGCACTTCTTCCTTGATCTTTACAGCCATGTCTGGTCTCGTCCTCCTAAGCTTCTGCTTGACTGGAGGGCAATCTTCTCGTAGCGGCAAGCGGTGGACCACGATGTCCGTGTCAAGTCTGGGCATATCTTCGTATGACCAAGCAAAGACGTCACTATACTCTCGAAGCATCTCGACCAGTCTATGCTTGACATCACTCTGCAGCGCAGCCCCTACTCTGACATTTCTGACGAGCTCTTCAGAACCCCAAATTTACGATCTCAATATCCTCTTCGTGAGGCAGAATAACCTTTTCCTCTTGTTTCAACAAGCGGGCCAACTATTCAGGGAGGTCTTCATCTTCATCAATCTCTCCCTCGGCTTGATAGATCGGGCAATCGAAGTCGAAGTGAGCCGTAGAAGGTCCAGAGTCGATGTCATCTGTTATATGGATCCTGCAATAACAAGGGTTAAGTTTAAAACAAGAATATGCAGGTTAGCACAAACCCCATTGCCATTTTGCTGTTTTTCAAAACAAATATAAAACAGGAATAACAGAGATCACAATATTTGAATACGAAGGAAACGCCTTTGATTTATTAACAAAATGCATGTACATAATCCAACAAGGCCCTGACAATAAAACTGCTATGCCCCGGGTAGGACATAGGGTTGTACAATGATTGTAAAAAGTAAATCATTACTCTTCACTTGTCAGCTGGATGATATCCTTGATGGTCCAATTGTTGAGGCGCTCGCCTGGCTTGCTTGGCTGAATCCAAGAGTCGAGATCACAATCGCTATCCCCGCTGTCTTCAGACGCCACGTTGATGCTATCGAAAATTACTCCGCCACTGGTAAATAGGATCGGCCCCTTACCCTGCGACAAACTGCTAGACGAAGAAGATGAAGCTTCAGCTTCAGGAGAATACCCCAATCCAAAACTTATCCTGCTTGTTTGGTATCTCCAAAATATGCCCCCAGCCTGGGGTAGAACCGGCTTCGACGACGGCCCGAGCTTCTCTGTGACGACAGGAGCTACCTCTTTCATTTTGACGACTTCAAATGCTTGGCAGAGAGTTTCATGGATTTCGCCATCCATTTCAACATACTTAAAGGATGACAAATGGCTCACCATTATGTCCTCCTCACCACACACGGTTACTATGCTTCCCCCGACAGCATATTTGAGCTTTTGATGCAACGTGGACGTCACGGCACCAGCAACATGGATCCATGGCCGGTCCAAGAGGCAACTGTAGGCAGGCATGATGTCCATGATATAAAAGACCGTGTTGAACGTTTTCCGGACCGACTTGGATCGGCAGGGTCAACTCTCCGAAAACGTGGCGCTTAGTTCCGTCAAATGCTTTCACCACCAGATCACTGGGTGTGCAAAGCAATCCACGAGTGTCCAACTTCATTAATGCCTTCTTCGGAAGCACATTAAGCGACGAACCCGTGTCCACCAGGATGTGCGACATGATTGTGCCTCTGCACTCTATCGAGATGTGCAAGGCGCTGTTGTGATCTCTCCCTTTAGGCGTCAGCTCTAAATCTGTGAAACCTAGCCCATTGCCAGCATTAACATGGGCTACCACCTCTTCTAGCTGATTCACGGATATCTCTTGCGGTAACGTAGGCAGCGTTCAATACCTTCAGTAACGCGTTGCGGTGCGCTTCAGAACACAGCAACAGGTTTGAGAATAGAAATCTTCGGCGGCGTCTGATGGAGATGGTCTACAATCTTGTAGTCGCTCTTTTTGATTAACCGCATAAACTCCTCGGCATCTTTGACCAGCAAATCCTTCTCTACCCCGCACGGGGCTTCTTCGACTGCTTTGCTTTTACCCTTATCAGCAGCATCAGCTCTGACCACTTTCTCTACCACAACCTCTGGCGGTGCAAACACTCTTCCGCTAACGGGTAATACCATTGATTCCTGCGAGATTCTCTACAGTCGACCCATACGGCTCCAGCTCTAACCTCTGACCGTTGCAATAGACTTCAGCTCCATAATGCCACGAAACGACGTTAGTGCTCTCGAATGGGATCAGCCCAGCTTTAGTAATAGTGATTGTAGGCGGTCGGGGCGCAGAAATGGTTATTGGTTGGCGAGGGATGGGTGATGGTGGCGACTTCATCGGCCTGCTGCAACACTACCTCTCCTGATACACTTTCAGCCCTCCGGCTGAATTGCAAAATACCCTCAGTCATCAGACTTTGGATTCCTTCTACCAGCTGCTCACATCCATCAGAATGTGTAGCACAGTCCATACATAACTCTCCGCATCCTGGAAAGAACCCTTTCTTCAGCAACTTAGCTTTGACGAAACTAAGCGGCGTCTTTAAGTCTTTGACATCAGTCAACAGATTTGCGCTTTCTTCTTAGATAATGGCGTTCACTCTGCCTCCCCTATGATTCGGCATAGGATTCTTCGTGACATTGGGCACATTATCGGAAAAGTTGATAATCTTGGCATCTACCAGGTCCTGCACCTTGTGCTTAAAGGCTTTGCAGTTCTCGATTGTGTGGCCTGGTGCCCCTGTGTGGAAGTCGCAAGTGGCATTTGCATCGTACCCTGGTGGGGGTGCCCCTGTCAAGGGTGCCATCGTCTTCTTCTGAACCAACTGAAGCTGAAGCAAAGTCTGCAAGAGTTGCGCATACGACATGGGCGGCGCCTCGAAGTGACGGTTTGTCAAAGGTGCCCGATTCTGGTACTTTCTATATCCCTGTTGATTCGGTTGCTGCTGCTGCTGCGGAGCTGCTGGGATATTAATACTGGCTATCTGCTGCTGAGGGCCCTTGCCCTTTCTTCGAGCGTTGGTCACAGCGCTCGCCTCTCCTTCTCGACGTTTACCAGCATAAGGTTTCTTTCCACCTCCTTCAGCTGAGGATGACTCACCTTGAATTTTCCCGATCTTGATACCATTCTCGACGTGCTCGCCCATGGTAATGAGAGCTGAGAACGTCCCAGACATACCGCTGACTAACTTTTCATAGTAGATTCCCGGGAGGGTAGCCACAAACATCTGCACGAGCTCGCGCTCAACCATCGGCGGTTGAACCCGAGCAGCCAACTCACGCCACCGCTGGGCGTACTCCTTAAAGCCTTCATTATTTCTCTGCGAAAGGTTCTAGAGCTGAACTCGGTTCGGGGCCAAGTCGCTATTGTATTGATAGTGGAGGACAAACGCCTCAGCGAGATCCTTCCATATGTGCACGCTAGTGGGCTCCAAGCCCATGTACCATTCGAGGGATGGCCCAGAAAGACTATCTTGGAAGAAGTGCATCAGCAACTTCTCATCTTCGGAATAAGCAGACATCTTTCTATAGTACGATCGCAGGTGGACACGAGGGCAAGTAGTACCCTTATATTTCTCAAAGACAAGCACCTTGAACTTAGGAGGTACCTTGAAATCAGCAATTAACCCCAGCTTGGACATATCAACGCCCAAAGTATTCTGATTCTCAATGTCTCTCATCTTATCTTCTAGTGCTTTGAATCTGAGTCGCGCTTCAGCATTCAGCTCCGCTTCCGCACCTCTTTGAGAAAACACATCATCCTGATGATCCTCAAGTCATGGTTGAGGCACCAACAGATTCCCGACGCCAGCGTTGCCGTTGACCGGCCCGATGTTGACATTAGCTCCCAGACTCCCATTGCCGACACCCGTCGCATTGAGTCCGATGTTGGCCATCACATTGCCATTAGCACTGCCGTTGCCCCCGGCCACGGGGACACCATTCTGCGGAGTATCAACTGGTGGAGGAGTAGGCACGGCCCCGCCATGAAGTATGTCGTTGCTATCAACCCTGGAGATCAAAGGCTGAACCAAAGTTCGGAACTGGTCCTGACCATTAGCGACCACTTGCATCAGTTCCATAAAGCGATCCATCCGCTCACGGAGCTCCTGAACATCTGTCTGCACTTGATCCATGATCCTGGTCTGATTAGCTCGAGTTGAATAACGGTGAATGAGTCTCTGATCAATTCTGGAGTCACCGGAAACAGTCTGGGACCTGTAAACCTGAAAAACCTGCAAACACTAAAGGTTAGGAAAAACAACAAAATGTACGCCATGCAAATGCTTCATGCAGATGCATGCATGTGTCTGTGTCCTTGGGAGATTCCCCCGATCCTAGTGCCTTAGTGCCAGTGCTGATAATAATAATAAGAAGAAGAAGTCTGAGCCCAATCATGGAAACATCAATCTCATATATAAAGGAAAGCCTATCAAGGCAGTACATAGCATCAGCGAGTACAAGACAAATCAACAGCGTGACCTCAGCCAACAAGCCTGGTGATGGTCAGCATACAACGAAGATCAAAACAAAAGGAATACAACTAGTCAAGCACGGCCACGGGCGCGATACTCTGCTAATAACTCCTTCGTCTCTGGATGATCTGGCAAAGTGAGCAACCCCTCGACGAGCAGTTCCCTCTACACAATGGTATACTGAAGTCCCTGAACTGAACTTTCCCATGCTCCTTCGCCGAAGCAATCTTCTAATTTCCTCTTTTTGGACTCAACCGTCAGCTTGTGCTCCTTCAGGTTAGCAAGAGCTTTGTTAAGCTGGCCTTCGGCGGCGTATCTGTGGGCGGTTTCTTCGTCAAACCTCTGTTCACTATCCTTCACCTCGGCTTCCAGCTTGGAGATCTACAGCATCAGCTTATCCTCCCGCTCTTTCCTGGTGGCCAGGGAAGCCTTCCAGTGCTGGTCGAACTTGGATATCCTCCGATATGCCTCGTCCAAATGCTGCTTCTTCGTAGCTAGTACGTCATTGAAAGCCCTGAAGTCTTGACCCATGCATTCACGCTCGGCTATCTGCTTCGTCAGGTCTGTACCTAGCTGGTTCACCAACTCTGTCTGCCTTTTGAGAGAATGAACGACCTCGTTCCTTTCGCTTCGAAGCTGAGCTAACTCCTTCTCTAGTTCTGCGTTCGCCCGCTTCAATTCATCCCGCTCAGCTAATACCTGGTTATGCTGATGAATGGGCACAGTAGTAGACTCTTCGATCACTAGAGAGCTTTCTGGCTTGACCTGAGGAAATGGCATCCCTATAGCATTGGCTCTGGCTCTGATCCATGCTGAGTATGGAGGGTAGGCTTGATTGTTGCTTTTTCCTAGCAAAGGCTTTCCTCGCTTACTGATACTATTCCACGCACGCTGAAGCTTGGACAACAAATCCCCTTCTAGAGTACCTGTGAGGTACAGAGATTCCTGTACCTCTTCATCCTTCGGCGGACTCCTCAAAGCATACGCGAACTGTCGAACCAGCAACGACGGATTGTAGTTTATGCAGCCCTTCCTACCTATCAGAGGCACATTAGGAAACCCGCTGCAACTGAAGATCACCTCAGTACCTAACCTGTCTCTGTCGAACCAATCAATATCCTCTGCAGATAAACTCATCAGACGCTCAGGCCACTCAGCTGTGGCTGCAGACAAGACAAAAGGACCCCTCTTGGGCAGATGGCTATCAAGCCATTTGTACAGCAAAGGTACGCAGCATGAGACATTCTTCCCTCTCCGGTTCTCATTCTTGTAGTGGATTGAGTGATAGACACCTCCTATCAGGGTAGGGACTAGATTCCCTGAGGCAAAGATGTGAAACGCATCAAAGTCTACAAAATCGGGCATGTTGGGGAACATGATAATGCCATATATGCATAGAGCGAGGATGGCATTGAACGCGTCCCAACATCCGTCCTTGGCACACTGCTGAGCCTTAACCACCAGAAACTGCAAGGGGAACCCAGGAACCTTGTTCCAACTAGTCAACACTAACTCAGAGGCGTCCAAATGAAGTGAAGAAGCTAAACCAGCCAGATCAGGCTCAGCATCCATGTGGACAAAAGGCATCTGCCTTTTGATAGGCACCCCTAGCAAATCAGCATACTCTTCCAGCGTCGGCGCGAGAACGAAGTCCTGAAAAGTGAAACATCTCAGCGGAGGGTCGTAGAACTGCAACAGAGCATGCAACCCATTCAACTCGAACGTAGAAGGCTTGCAAACCAAACTGGGCAACCTGCCATAAGATTTTCTGAACTCATCCTTCACAGAATCACCTGCTAGAGCTATCAAACCAGTCAACTTAGCCACATCATGGGTAGGGAACTTGTACGCAACGGTCTTCCTGAGAGAGGCCATAACAATACAATAGGAAGCAAGAAATCCTGGATCGGGGGAAACGGTACCTGCAACACAGACACACGTTAATGAAATGCAAATGTCATGCAAACTAATGCAAAATGCAGTCATGCAATAATATATCCGGGTAACTGCTGTTGTGGAGATTCTGTATCAACAACCACTGATGAGAAGAAAACCCCGGCGTAGGACCACAAATCTGATCTGCCAAGAACAACCATCTGATAGGACCATATACATAAGATCATAATCCTGCTCTGTCAAGAACAAATGTCTGATAATAAGGACCTCGGATGTATGATCAAGAAATTTCTGCTGATGAAGTCTTCAGACCCCAAATCAAAGATCTGCCCTATCAAGGACAAACATACAGCTGCTGATGAGATCTTCAGACCCCAAAAATCTGCCCTATCAAGAACAAACAACTGATGACAAAACTCTGCTCTATCAAGAACAGACATACACCTGATGATAAGATCCTCTGATCAAACCCTGCTCTACCAAGAATAGACAAACACCTGATGATAAGATCCTATGATCAAACCTGCTCTATCAAGAACAGACAAACACCTGATGATAAGATTCTCTGATCAAACCTGCTCTATCAAGAACAGATGAATCTGCAACTGAGAACCCTGGTACCAACATAACTGATTCACTGTCGAGAAAACCAGGTAGTCTGAAGGTCAAGGTTTCCTGCAATAAACCCAATCCCACTCACAGGTATGGACCTAAACTGACTCAAGGTACGGCATCCTATGCGTTCATCAGCGTCACAGACTTTCAAGAGGGGTGATACGATACCCAGAAGGTGTGGCATCGCCAGCTCATGAAGCGGCCTCACTTAGCTGAATCACAAATGATCGGTCCCCAGAGTCGACAATCCACCAAACCAGCAACCGTCTCAACCCAAAGGGTTGAAAGTGAAGCCAACCGGATGAACCTCGTCTGAGCGTGGATTTCATGAGACACTAGTGCCTGCAAAGCAAGCACGCGCCCACTAATTTCCACTCTAAGTCTATAGTGCACTCAAGCCTGGGTCTGGCTTCTCACTCATCAGAACTCCCATCCCACAACAGCACAAATAATCATATTATACTGAATATAAAATGCGGGAAATAAAGTGCGAGAAGTAAAATGCGATAAATAAACGCAACCCAACAAGTAAACAAACAAGCGTTAGGAATGACTCTCGCAGGGAACCCTCTAAACGTCCCCAGCAGAGTCTCCAGCGGTCGCTTGCGCGAAAATAAGGTGCCGGCACAACAGAAGAGTCGCCACCTTTCGTTATTTATCCCTCAGAGCGGGAAAGGAAACGATCGGAAAAACCTGACGAAAAAGGGTAAGACAAGGTTGTCGCAACCATTGTCTGGGTTCGGGAGTCGGTTACGCAAGGGGAAGGTATTAGCACCCCTCACGTCCGTCGTACTCGACGGGATCCTCGCTTGTTGGTTTACTTGGACGGGTTGGTTTTATTCTATCTACCTATCAAGGCTGGCTGAAAAAGAAAAGAAAAATGACTCGGCAAAGCATCGCGCTTTATGCCTACGTATTCTCATCAGAGAATGGGAAATCAGAGTCAACGTAGTTCGGCCTACGAAGGGTTATGGGGGAAGGTAGCTCGCCAAGACATCGCCATCTTGTGCCTACGTACTCTCAACAGGCATGAGAGATCAGAGCTCACGTAGTTCGGGAAACTACGGTTTATTTCTTGTCTTTTACGAAAGAAGCGTTTTTTGTTGTGTTTGTGATTTCAACCGCACTAGAGACTATGACCTGAGAGTGAATGCGTCGCATGTCACCCAAAGGGTACCATACTAAACATCCAGACTATGGAAAAGAAACTCTCCCACAATCCTTTCTCAGATAGCTTAAGGCTCGTAACGTATGAAAGAAATCATTCATGATTACTGTATCTTAAACTGTTTTGAGATGAGAAGAGAACAGGCCCAACTAGGAGGGAGACTATCAAGTCCTACTGTTATCATGCCATGGATTCATCCTATGGTTGAGGTTTGAACAGGGAACTCCTAGAAGTTGTCATGCATAGGTTTCAACCTAAAATTCTATCATCAAATCCTTATCAGAGGAAATGAGAGTCCTAAGGGATCATGTCAATGATACACCAAAATAGACAAAGCGTCAGCTTAACAGTAAAATGCATGCAATGCAAGTGAGGGCGGAAATGTGTGTGGGGCTTCAACCTCCACAAGCTCATCTCAACCTCAAGCCAGAATGGATAACAGTAATCATACTGAAATATAAACAACATGCTATCAAGCAATAAACAGTAAACTGCAATCATACAGATAAAATGAAATGAAATGCCATCAGGCAAACAAACCATATGGGCAAGGGAGCTGGGCTCTACCGAATACCCGCAAGCAAAGCCACACAGTAACAATACAAGTAGAGGGAGCAACTCGACCTCTAGTGAAATCATGCTCCTAGATTCTACTTATTCTAGATATGAACTTATTCTAATGCATCAAACAAGTCAAACAAAACACATCAATACAAAAAAGAAAAGAAAGCAGATCACCTCCTCTCTCAACTTCAAGCCTCAGCTCTTCCAACAGCAACTCAGTCTTCAGACTTCAAATACTCTTGACAAACATCAGTTTGCTTTTCCAGGTTTCAACCCTACAACATGAGTTTCAACTCATCTTCTCCCTTAAGCTTCATCTTCTTTGATCAGCTCCACCTTCAGGCTTCACCTAATCTTCAGGGATCTTCAAGTGTCAACTTGCTCTTGCTGCTCTTCAAGCTTCAGCTGGAATGGCAATGCTCAAGGATTCATCCTCTTCAATACTCTTCAATGAAGTCTTCATCTTCATGCTCAGGCTCAACATGTCTCAAGAATAATCAAATCAGAGAAAATCACTTACTGGATAAGCTGGGGGATATTGAACTGCTTATTGACCACCAAAGGTGACCTATAAGGGTTCAACATCAAAGGAATGGTTCCCTCAAAAGTTCTACTTCCTAGGTATATCACTTATCCCTCCAAAGGAGAGAGGTATATACCATGGAAGGACTTTGAATCATAGGGAGGAATGGAGGTGAATGATACCATCCATGTTTGAGAAAGAACTTATCTACATCTAAACTCTTCCTAATCCCTAACCCTAAAACAACAAAAAAGGAAAAGAATAACAAGCTCTCAAGCTCCTCAATGCATCTTCAAGTCTTCTACTATGCACCTCAATGCTCCACAAAGAGATACCAAGCTTTCCAAGCCCACAAAGCAAAGCAACTAAACGAACATGCCCTAAAGGCAACACAAACAATCAACCAATACAAAAATCAACTAAAAATAGCATACTATTATATTAAATCCTAATATAATTTCTAACGGATCCTACATACCTACCCTTAATACCCATATATGCCCCATAGTCTAAATTGTCCTAAAAACCCAAAATTTAAAGTTATTATGGACCTATGTTGAAGTTTTACCCTAATTCTACACAACCTAGAATTATCTAATCAAAACTATCCTAAAAATCATCAAAAAAATATGGAATTAATCCAGGGGAACCTAAAACATATATCTAACTACCATAAAAAGATTGACCTAAAAATACTAAGGGAGCTACCTAAACTAAAATCTACAAATTAAGGTATCAACGTAAAAGCATTAAAAAGCAATTAAAATGAAAAATATGCAAAAAATACTAACATGAATTAAATGGCAATTTTATGATTTTATATTTTTCTTGACGAAAATGTGAAAAGGGAGAAAAAACTCCCATTAAAAAATATTGATTTTTCAATTTATTATGGTTTTTTAAAGTTTGGAAAAAAAATGGAGAAAATATAATATGAACATGAAGCATGGGTGCAAGAAGTAAGAATATACAATGCAATTCCAAGCGTGGGCCCAAACTGGGGGTACACATAGCAACGCGCCTGGGCCCATCAATTAATCAGAAAAATCAATGAAAATACTAAAGGAAAAAGAAAAAGATGTGGTGCAAATAGAAGCAATATTCAGTTCAAATTCAATTGGGCCTCGCTTGGGGGTGGGAATAGAATTGAATTCACTTAAGCCCAGAATTGGCTTTAAGTGAAACGCGGCGTTTCGCCGTTTTCAGCTTCCCTCCAGAATTCAAATCAAACGTCGTCCATTGGATCGGTCTCTGGGTCAAGCAGTCCGTGTGCATCTAAGGGCTGTGGGTTATCTTCAACCTTGGATTAGGGTTTATGAAAACTTCCATTAAAATACAGAGCTCGTACCACCATCTTCCACCTCTTCGTTCTCCTCCATTTCAGCACCAAATTTAACAAAATAAAACCCTAACTTGACCTATTTTCCACGCTGAATACGACTGTGGCATTGGTTTCCATTGAAACACTCTCTATTATCCAAACCGAATGTGAAACTCCATGAACCTCAAAATATCATCAATCCACGACTTCAACCAAACTCAACTTTCTTGGTATCAAAATGATCCTCATGTTCCATGGATTAAAATCATCTAATAATCTTGCATTAAAACTCACTATATCACTAGTTCTCACTCCATCAAGAATTGACCTCCATGAATGAAACTTCACCAAATGCTCCCAAACTCATCAGAATTGGTCACCTAATTGTCTCTAACAAGTCTACACTAATAAATTACCCTAGCCATGCCTAGATTAAGGTGTAGGAATGATTTTGCATACCTGGCTTCTTGGAATGGTAGGTGATGAAACCCTTTCTTTCAATGCTTGAAACTCTTCAAGAATGCTCCCTAGATGATGAATCTTCCTCTGTTTGCAAAAGATTTGATGTAGAGAACTTGTACTTCAAGATCCAATGGTAATTGCCTTCTTGCAAATTCAATGTGAATACCTTCAAATCTTCATCAATGGAGCTTCAATCTAGTATGAACACACTCAGAAATGTCTATGGAGAAGGTTTGTGAAGAAAAATGGGATGGCAATGAAGAAGAATCAAGAGATTCAATGTGACTTGTAATGGAAGCTTTAGGGTTTCACTCTCTCTTCTCTACACCAATTAACACCAACCTTGCATTTGAGCAAGTCACAATGGTTATATAGAATGGTTTAGAACAGTCTAGAACCATCTAAGATCCTCCCATGAGAACTTGATCTTTTCATACAATGGTATTTTGAATTCTCATTTCTCATAACATGGTATCTCATACCAAACTCTTGTAATCTTTGGTAACTGACTTGAATTTCTCCTTACATGGGATCTAAGATGAGATACAATGCATATCTTCCTTGTTTATTGAGTTATGTGGAGTTTTGGTTTGGTACCCTAATATGCAAGCAATCAAATTACTAGGCAGCCCTATGATGCAAGCCTCAAACCAAAATAGTGGCTGAACCATTGTTCTTAGAATGTCATTTGGAGTCAAAATGACCTATTACATGACATGGTTTGGACTTATAACTTGGGATTTATGATTTTCAACTTCACTGGAATTAACTTATGCCTCATTTTTAGGCCATTTTTATCACTTTTTGTTATGAGGCTTTTCAACATCTCATGACCTCCTTAATAGCCTTAAAACATCATTCTAAGCAAGTTTGATGTTGAAGATTTTTCTATTTGAAGCTTGGAAGTAGGAGATATGGCCTTATGCTTGAAATGACCTATAACTTCCAAATGACCAAAATGCCCTTGGCTTGTCAAAGCCATAAGTTGAGTTCTACAAATCCTATCAAGGACTTCTAGTACTCTATAGAAAGCTAAGAAGATGATATTCAACATTCATGTTGACCAAGAGATCATAAGAATCATCCTACTAGGGCAAACATTGTCTGCAAGCTGGGTGACTTTCAAGGACTCAGATTCACATACCTCAGATGACTTGTAATTTGTCAAAAACATAACTTGAGCTCCACAAATCCTATCAAGGACTTACACCACTCAAATTAAATCTAAGAACAATCTCTACAAGATTCATGTTGTGGGGAAGATGAGATGACAATCACATCTTGAGCTAAACTGCCTTGAAGATAGGGATCAAACTAGGGGATTTTACACTATCAAACCTTAGAAACCCTAGCTTGAAACTTCTCAAACTCCTCAATCATGATGAGTTTGTCTAGCAATCACCCTTATAGCATCTCAATACATCATTCCATGATCACATGGCCCTTGGATTAGGTCTCAACCCTCTCCAAATCACCAGTTGACCTAGGGTTGACCCAGTCAAACCCTAATTCCACCACTCATGGTTGAATCTTCTGAATTCTTGTACAATGACCTCTCTAGGCTTCATGATGGCTTTCAAGACATCTCATAAGCTTTCTCAAAGCTTCAAGTCCATCCTCATAGTCTCAGAATCATCTGAGGAGCTCCCATAACTCTCAAGTTATGAGACACACAACCTTGGTTTCAACCAATTCCTCTGAGGATCTCTTGGGTTCTCTGATAAAGGTATCAACCTTTGAAATTTGAAATAACTTCCTTGGCTAGCTTCAAAGCCTCACATAACTCTTGATGGGTAAATAAATGTTGGTCAAATTTTGGGGTGCAACAATATCAAAGCCTACTTTTAGGTCATGGAGTTGATGAATTGATATGATGAGACATTTGTGGTGTTGTGCCAAGATCAAGTCAAGAAAAGTCAAGAGTGTGGGAAGTTGCTAAATTAGGGTTTCAGTGCAAAATTCCCTGTTTAGTTCCCAGCTTCAAGACCACCTAAGTCAAGATACAAGGTTCAAATGGATCTTTAGCCAACATGAAACTTGTAGAGCATCTCAATACCTTTAATTCGAGTACTAGAATTCCTCAAGGGGATTTATAGAACTCAAGTTATGACCCAGACAGGTTACAAGTCCTCAGATGCATCTAAAATTTGTCTATGAAAATCATCTGACTTTGATGCTATTGTTTACCTAGAAGGAGGTTTCACCTGAACTTTTGGCCAACATGAAAGTTGTTCCTCATGATCTTAGCTTTCTAAATTGTACTAGAAGTCTTCCATCTGATTTGTAGAACTCAAGTTATGAGGTTTACAAGTCAGGGGTATTTTGGGAAAGTAAGATTATAGGCCATTTTCAATCATAGGTCAAAATCTCCAACTTGCACTTGTCAAATGGATTTTTGTTCAACATGAAAGTTGTTCAGAATGTGGTTTATAGGCTAGCCAAGAGGTCATTATGGATTGATGAGGCTCATAGCAAGACTTAGTTTGAAATGGTTTGAATAAGGAAGATTTTCAAAGTATTAAAAGGGGGAAAATTCAAATAATTGGTTAAATGACCAAAGCATGTCAAATAAGTGATCATTTTGATTGTAAAATTCATTTTAGACACATTGACATTGGTAGATTTTGGGGCATAGGTCAATTTTAATGAGTTACCATATGGTTGCTTCAAATACAAGATACATAACCAAACACCTTACCAATGCATTTCAGGCCATTCTATTGTTTCAATTTTGCTCACAAGGTAATTTGCAGTTGATTGGAACCTTCTAGAGCAAGTTACACAGCCTGAACTCGTGACTGTACATTGGATTTCAAGGGAAAAAACAGAAAATGCAATTGGCTGGATTGGGCCTCCAATTGAATTCAAAAGCCCATGGAAAGGTTCTATATATTCATTGGAGTAATTCCAGAGCAAGTTTGGAGTCATTTTCGTGCCAGAAGCTGAAAGTGCAGTTGAACATTCAAGAGGAGCAAATGAAATCGAGTTTTCAGTTTGGAGCAATATCAAAGCAAATTGAAGGTTGAAGCATCATCCTCTTGCATAAGTGAACGTATCTGGAGAGTTTTGGAGGGAGAATCGAGCTCCAAGTGCCTCTGTTACTAGATCTACAACAGGTTAGTAACTTTCAAAATTCCACATGATTTAGCATGAGATAGTTAGATTTGAACTTGTGGTTAGGATCTAGGCAAGATGTAGATCGTTTTAGGATCAATTTGGAGACATTTAGTGATAGTTGATCATGACATAGTAATTCTGTTTGGATTCGAATCTCTTGATTCATGAGGAGTTACAGCAAGATGATTAGATCAGGATGATCAGTGTAGCATAAGGATGATTTCTATGGTTTTAATTTGGCAATTGATGATATTTGATCTGGATGCTATTTATGAACATTGCTTCGTGTTTTAAAATCCATTGAGAGTTGGATAATTTGAGTTGGAGATTTGAAATCCTCGTGAAAAACTGAGTGAATTTGGTTTAAACATTGTGATTTATGGTTGACTGTAACTTGACCTTCGCCGGAGAAGACGACTGGAGTCTTCTCCGGCCACCGTCCCTGCTCTCTATCCAGCCAGCCTGATATTTGGAGAAGATGAACTTTGGACCACTAGATCATGCCTTTGACCTTGACTGACCACCAGATCCAATGGATGTGTTATAATCTGAGAGTTGGAATTTTGAATCCAAAACGCAGTCGTTCCACTAATTAACGTGGCTTCATCTCATGTGCTCAGATCCTTGACTTGTCAACCAATCCCACGACCATGGATTTATTTCAGAGTTTGATTTGTTTTATTTCATTTTTGATTATTTTAAATGCATTATTGATTGAAAAAATCACAATAAATTCAATTTTGATCCAAAAATTATTTTAAAAATATCTCCATGATCTTGAGAGAATTTTTGATTTTTTGAAATCAATAAAATGCATTTTCATGCCTTTTTCATTTTAATTTGATTTTTCTTATTTTGTTTAGTTCTTTAATATTTGCATTTTTGATCATCTGTCTTGTTGAATTTTGTTCTTCCAATTGGTGTTGAATCTGGCTTTGATGTTTTAGTATGTTTTAGGGTAGATATTCATGTTCCCTTAAAATTTTTGTTAGAATTTTAGAACAACTTTAGGTTCTGTTTTAGGTGTTGAAATTAGAGCCTTCCCAAACTTGTGGATCACCTTGATACCCTTCAACTTAGAAATTATTTACGTGTCTTAGAAGTTGCATTAGGCTTTAATATTTTAACCCTAGGTTGTTCAAACATGTATGTTCCCCTAGGAATTTTATTAGAATTTTACAACTTTGTTTTATATTTTAGTTGTATTTTGCAAGTTGCTTGTGCTTGTGGTGTTCTATCTTGAGTGCTCTTGTTTGTTTGGTTTTGTTGGTGACTTTGGAGCTGGATTTTCTTGGATTCCTTCTTGGGAGGTCTTCTAGATTTGGTGTAGCTGTTGTGGCTTGAAGATTGGAGCTTGGAGTTGAAGCTTTCTTCTCTTTTAGGAGCTTTTTAGGAGCTTAGGAAATTAGGGTTTTAGGAAGCGCCATTAGGACTAGTTTTGATTCTTTCATCAAACATAGAATGCATTGTGTGCTTCTATTCTATCCAATGATGTGAATTCCTCCTAGGGAAACTCCATCTCTCCTTCGGAGGGATGTGTGGTATGCCCATAGTTGAGTAGAACTTTGAGGATGCCTTTCCATTTCAATGTTGGTACTTAATGATTTCCTTTGGTTTTCATTTGGTTCTCAACATTGCAACCTTGATCTTAGTGATTAATTCTTTGCTTAGAGTGTGCTTGCTAGAGCTTGAAGATGAAGCTTGATGAAGCTTGAACATAGAAGTTAGCTTGAAGATGAAGCCATTTTGTTGTCAACTTTGCTGTCAAGAGGATTTACTGTTTAGAGCTGCTGTTGAGTATTGAAGTTGCTGTCTGCTGAAGACTATTGTTGCTACTTGGGCTGATTTCTCTGTTACTCTTCTTTTGTTGTATTGTCTGTTTGCTTGTGTTGATCACCTCTAGGTTTGAGGTGGAGCTTGTCTCCTCTTGTGTGTTGTTTTCTTAGGTTTGAGGTTGAGCCGGAGTCCCTTGCCTCGCTTGTACTGTTGCATAGCATGCATTTTACTGTTTACTGTTTACTGCTTGCTTTCTTTTGTTGTTTTCCCCTAGGATATCTGATTTCCTCTGTGCAAGAGGGAATTATGACAGACATTAGGTTTTTGACCATGCATGATAACTGTAGGTAGATTCCCTTTCAACCATAGTTTTAGGGTGTCTTTCTCTTTTCCTCTCAAAACAATTCAAAAACACAGTAATAAGGTTAATTGAAGTCGTACGTTACGAGCCTTAAGCTATCTGGGAAAAGGTTGGTGGAGGGTCTCTCTCCAGTAATCTGGATGTTAGTGTGGTACCCTTTGGGTGAAATACGAAGTGTTCACTCCTGGGTCATAGTCTCTAGTGCGACGAAGATTACAAACATCCTAAAAAACAGTTCTTTCGTAAAAGACTCAAACAAACATTCAAACTCTGTTTTTGTCCTCTTGGACCCTTAATCTGGAAAACCCTTTCATAAGGAGATAAAAAGCTGTCAGACAAACTTGTGTCTTCCATAGCCCGAACTACGTTTGCTTTGATCTTGCATGCCGTATGAAAGTATGTAGGCACGAGATGCGACATCTCGGTGAGCAACCTTCCCCCTTTTATCCCGTAGTTAGGCGAACTACGTTGACTCTGATTTCTTGTTCCAAACGGGAATATGTAGGCATAAAGTGTGATACTTTGCCGAGTCATTTTCTTTTCTTTTTACCCCAGACCTTTAGAGTAGATAGATAAACATACCTTTAGATAGAAAACAAGCATGGATCCCGTCGAGTACGACGGACGTGAGGGGTGCTAATACCTTCCCCTTGCGTAACCGACTCCCGAATCCAGGATTTGGTTGCGATGACCATTCCTTTCCCTCTTCGCGTTAGGTTTACTCTGAGTATTTCCTTTCCCTCTTGTGGGATAAATAACGCACAGTGGCGACTGTTTTGTCATAGCCGGCGCCGATTTTCGCAGTAGCGACAGCTGGCGACTCTGTTGGGGACTCCAACAATTCCCTTTGCGAGTCAATCCTAGCGCTTGTTTTCCCGTCTGGGGTTTCGTATGTATTTATATTTCTGTCTTTACTTTCAGTACTGTGTATATTTGTTATTATGCTGTGGGTAGAGGGTTAGTTTGAGAGATAAGCCGAACCTGGGCTTGAGTGCACATAGACTTAGAAGTAGAGAGTAGTGGTTAACCTGCTTGCTTTGCTCGCACCAGCTAGCTACGGAATTTAAACTCATACGAGATTCTCTTTGATGGCATCTTGCATGGCCCTTTGGGCGCGACAAGTTGTTGGATTTGAGGGTTGTCGACTCTGGGGACCTATCATTTGGGATTCGGCTAAGTGAGGCCTCTTCAAGGGATGATGATGCCACACCTTCTGGGTATCATATCATCGCTCTTGAAAGTCTGTGACGCTGATGACTGCATAGGATGTCATACCTCGTCTGCGAGTTAAGTACATACCTGTGAGGGGTAGGTGGGTCTTTTTGCAGGAAAACTCTGGCCTCAGAACACCTGGTTTGTCTCTGTCAGTGAGAATTGGTTATAAGGGTTCTTTTGTGGTTGGTTTGGTTTGAGGAGAAGATCTGATGATTCTCAAGTGGCAGTACAGCACAACACAGTTCTTCATCATTGCACTTGATCCCCTGTTTGCATATGCATCTTGTAATACCCCAAATTTTACCCTTTCTTTTTTATTTTTATTCTAAATTCTTATTTCTCTCCAAATAGATTGTCAGCCCTAAGCATAAAATACATATGTGTTTCCAGTTTCCCCACGGAGCTCGATCCTCGTGGATGACGGTTACTTCAGCTATCTTTCCTTACCAGGATAAGATATTTACCCTTCGAGATCGTTTCCCTCGATGGAGTCTTGATTACCAGTCTTCTTTCTAGCTCGATCCTAGATTGAATCTCAGTTTTGTCGGTCGTCGAGCCAACCGGACGTGCATTTATTTTGCACCATCTAAAGGTTTTCACCATACCATGACAGATGCGTGACTGTTCTAGCCCGAGAAGCTTATCACTGTACCCGGATGTGCATTTATTTTGCACTATCTTTCAAGAAAATCAACCACAATCCTTTACAGATACACGTCAGTTCACGCCTGGAAAATCTATCAGTACAACACTTTACAATCCTACATGTTACAGCATCGGTATGCGACTGTTCTCGCCTGAGAAGCCTATCGACATAACAATCCTACATCTTACAGCATCGGTATGCGACATTTTTCGCCTGAGAAGCCTATCGATATAACAACCTTACACAACCAGATACGCACCTGTTCTCACCTGAGAAGCTTATCATCGATCAGCACCCGTTCTCACCAGAGAAGCTCATCATCATCTGTTATCACCTTTACAAGCAGTTCTTACATGAGAGGCTTATTATTGCTACTCTTGCAAAATAAGCGACATCTCTCGCCTGAGAAGCCAATCCTATCTTCGTTATGACTCGCAGCAAATGGCCATCTCCATTGAGCAGTTGGGCTTCCATTTTCCCTGTCGTCTTGAAAGTATAGGGAGGTTTGAACCAAATCGTATTCAGGAGAGCACGATCTTGAAGTACGGGAAGGTTTAAGCGGAATCATATTCAGGAGAGCACGATCTTGAAGTATGAGGAAGTTCATTTACCCTTTAGTAAAAGAAGGAGCGGAATCATATTCAGGAGAGCACGATCTTGAAGTATGAGGAAGTTCAGTTTACCCTTTTCATATTCAGGAGAGCACGATCTTGAAGTATGAAGAAGTTCATTTATCCTTTAGTAAAAAAAAAAAAAAAAAAAAAAAAAAAAAAAAAGAATCAGAATCATATTCCAGGCGCCGACCTTAAATATGAGAAGATTTATATATCAGATAAGCAGCAGCCTCTTTATTTGAGTGCTTATCCGTTTTGGCATGTAAGTCCCTTCCAACAATAAGTGACAATTCTCCCTCGAGAAGCTTATCAGGGCATTTCCCATTAAAGTCCATTTATTTTGGCATACAGCCGGTCTTTACCCTGTATATTTGCTACGGATTCCCGAAAAGTCTGTTTGATCCTGTCACGAGGGATAATTTATAGGAGCTTGGATGTTATTCTTTGCTCAATACTCCAGCATTCTGTAATCGATCTTGCAATCGTACGTGATCCAGTTTTATTTTTAGATTCCCCAGTGGAGGCCGTCTCATAGGTAGCATCTCCATTTGAGAATCTCGTTCCTTTTCTAAAAAAGACAATTGGTCGTGTTCGCACCAGTTGACCATCATTTTTAGAATTCCCCAGTGTTGTGTTGTTGTCCCAGCGCGTCGTTTTCCCCAGTGTGTTTTTCTCGTAGCGTCTGACCCTGTGTCGTCGCATTCGTCAGTATTTTCGCATTCATCATTCCAGCATGCGCGTCATATCATATTCATGGCATCGTCTGCATTAGTCTTGTTTGGTCCATAGCATTGCATATCGCCACATATAAGGGCAAAATTTTCGGTTATCTATATTTAAATCCCTCCACCATGATTCCTCGAGTCTCCCCCACTCAAATCACCCGGTGTAGCTATTTAAATAGGGGCAACTGTAATACCCCAAATTTTACCCTTTCTTTTTTATTTTTATTCTAAATTCTTATTAACTTAATAAATTAACCTTTTTTTTTAAATCTTGTTTTTTTAACTAATAATAATTTAATTAAATTTTTTTTATAACTTTACTAATGTTTTTTATTAACTTTTTTTTTTCTATTTAGTTTATTTATTTAAATCATTTTAAGCTCTTCTTACTAACTTTTAGGATTTAGATTAAAATTTAATTTTTTTTTCTTTTCTTTAAGAGTAAATTTTTTTATAACCTTTTTTAAATTAATTTCTAACACATTTTTTAATCAAATTCTAATACCTTTTTTAAAATAAAAAATCTAACTTCTTTTTAAAATTAAATCTTTTTTCTAACTTTTTTTAAATCTTTTTTCTAACTCCTCTTTAAAGTTAAATCTTTTTCTATCTTTTTTAAAGCTAAATCTTTTTTTTCTAACTTTTTTAAAGCTAAAAATTTTTTTCTAACTTTTTAAAATTAAAACTTTTTTTCTAACTTTTTTAAAGCTAAATCTTTTTTTCTAACTTTTTAAAATTAAAACTTTTTTTCTAACTTTTTTAAAGCTAAATCTTTTTTTTTCTAACTTTTTTAAAGTTAAATATTTTTTTCTAACTTCTTTTTAAAGTTAAATCTTTTTTCTAACTTTTATAAAGTTAAATCTTTTTTTCTAACTTTTTTAAAAAAAATTAAATCTTTTTTTCTCTAACTTCTTTTTAAAATTAAATCTTTTTTTCTAACTATTTTAAAAAATTAAATCTAACCTTTTTTTTTATAAATTAAATCTATCCTTTTTTTAAAATTAAGATCTAAATTCCTTTTAAAATTAAATTCTAACAGTTTTTAAAATAATTCTAACATTTTTTAAAACCAACATTCAAATATTTTTTTATTTTAAAATTCTAACTCATATTTTTTAAACTTAAAACTCTAATTTTTATTTAACTTGAAACTCTTATCTTCTTTGCTAAATCTCAACACTTTTTTAATCTAATCCAATCCCAATGAATTCCAGATAGAGTTAAATCAAATTAATCAGATCATATCATCATAAGAAAATCAGCATCACCATCATTGAATCAAATCTGAAATCATCATAAAAATCTACTCAAATCAAATCCGAGATTGAAAAAGATTAAGATATTCAAATCAAATCTGAGATTAAAAAAGATTTAAAAATCGAGTATAAAGGGGACGAAAATCATAACAAGAAAGGGGGAACTTTTTCGTAAAATCCAAGCAAATCCCGTCAAAAATCCTCTAGCCTCAGGACAAAGCATCATCGGCCATCATCATTCCGTAAGGATCAAAAAATATAATTACAATTTTTGTGTTGCTTTTCATGTTTTTCAGGAAAAAGAGATGAAGAAGACAAATCGGCGGCCATGCAAAAGAAGAAGAAGATAACATCCGTGAGAGGCAAACAAGAAGGAGAGGAACACACCCAAACTCAGAGAGCAGAGAGAAGAAGAGTGATGACCGGCCCAACCCTCTTTTTTTATTATTTATTGTTTTTCCATTTGTTATTTTATTTTGTTTATCTTTTAAAAAAAATCAAGAAGCCCCTTTCTTTTTTATAACCAAAAACCTTTTTCAAATTAATTAAAACTCTTTTTAAATAAAATAATCAAATGTTTTTTCAAATAATAAAACTTTTTTCATAACTTTAAAGTAAAACGTGTTTTTAACTAACATTAAGATTTTTTAAATTAAACCAATTGTTTTTTTTAATGATTAAATCTTTTTTTCAAAATATTATCACTAAAACTCCTTTTTTAGAATAATTAACCAAACTTTCACCTTTTATTAATAAATTTTTTTTTAAAACTCAAGACTCTTTTAATTAAAATTAATCTCTCTTTTCACAAATTTAAATCCTTGGTTAAAAAGACCATAAAAGTCCTCCAAAATTCATACGGCTTGTTTCTCGTTCAATTTTGATTTCGTTTTCGTCTAACCCCACATACTGACATTTTTGTTTGTTTTGTTTCTTGCAGCTATTATGTTCAATTTGAAACTTATTTTCGGTTTTATATTTAGTTATCATATTTGTAACTGCTTATGGGATGTAATTTTGCGAGAAAATTGTCGCATTTATCTTTCCGCACTTTATTTTCTGCCGTTGTATGTATATTTAATTTCATCACATCTTTATAGTTAATTTCACCTCCGAAGGAATTAGGTCTAGCCGTTTGATCGCCGTGCCAATAGTCCTCAACTTCAAACCCTTACAACCTCACAAACCCTAATTTTCACAAATGCCTCGCCGCAGGCAAAATTACAATTTTACCCCTAGCATTAGGTCAAAGAGCCGCCGCGCTCATTTTAGGGTTTCCCGCCGTGGAATCCCTAATTTAACCCTAATTACAACTTAACAATTCAACGTAGAGATTTGGAGTTTCTACACTCCACGTAAGCGTGTCCTTAAGATGCGTTTATTCCCCTTGAGACCTTGACCACAGTCAAGAAGTCTCTAACCTCCCTTTTGAGGGGAACTACGATTACTCTGATTCCACTCCCGTAAGGATACGTAGGCACAAGATGCGATGTCTTGCCGAGTAAACTTAGAATTAACCCCTTAGGTCTCTTTTCTCACTTTTAATCCTTTGTACATATACCTTAAGCAAATAAATAAAGCAAATAGTAAACATCTGAACAAAAGGTTCCTGTAGAGTACTACGGAAGTTTAGGGTGCTAATACCTTCCCTAAATTTAACCAACCCCCGAACCCTAGATCTTTCCCCGCATTGTGTTTACGATGCAAAATAGGTTTTCCCTCTTTTGACCTTTTCCTTCGGATAAATCAAAGAGCGGTTGTGAATCAAGAATTGTGATTCAAACTAATTAATAGTTTGTGATCCTATTTCCACCGCAACACATCTGCATTTTCATGTTTGCATTTCATTAACGTGTATTTATGTTGCAGGTGTGCTTTTTCCCCTCAGATTCTAGTGTTCTTCTTGCCAGACATAGAGTACATGAAGAGAACAGTTGCTTACAGGTTTCCTTCTCCAGATATCAGTTCCTTATTGCAGTTTGTTGCTCTAGAAGATCAGAGAGTGAGGGCAGAGTTTAGAGGGTCTTATGGGAAGCTGCTCAGTTTGTTGTGCAGACCTTCTGTGTTTGAGACGACTGGATTGTATACTTTGATGCAGTTTTACGAGCCTCAGTTGAGATGCTTCTTGTTCCCTGATTTTATTCTGGCTCCTACTTTGGAGGAATATTCTGATATGCTAGGAGTTCCTGTGTTAGATCAGATGCCTTTTGTTCACGAGGATACTGAGCCTGAGTTGGCTAAGCTTGCTGAGATTGTCAGTTTAGATGCTTCTGAGTTCCCCGGAGGTTTGGTCAAGTTGAATGGAGCTTATGGTTTTCATCTTTCTTGCTTGGTTGAGAAGGCTACGCAGTGTGCGAAGGATGGATGTTGGATTGTCTTCAGTGCTATTCTGGCTATTTGCATTTATGGAATTGTATTGTTCCCTAAACTGCCTGATTTTGTTGACTCATATGCTTTCTTTATTCTTGCCTCGAAGAATCCGGTGCCTACTCTCTTGGGTGACGTTTATCATTCTATTCACTATAAGAATGAGAAGCGTCGGGGAAAGAATGTGTCTTGCTGTGTACCTCTTCTATACAGGTGGTTTCAGGGACATCTTCCTAAGAAGGGACCTTTTGTTGATACTGCTGGTACTTTAGATTGGTCTTCCCGATTGATGGGATTGTGTGCTGAGAACATTGTTTTGTTTGATTGGAACCTGCTCGGAGTGAATATTATATATAGTTGCAGTGGCTTTCTGAATGTTCCTTTGATTGGACGGAAAGGTTGTATTAATTATAACCCTTCTCTGCTTGTGAGACAGTTTGGCTATGCTTTGAGGGACTCTCCGGTTGAAGACGAGATACAGGAATCTATGTATCTCACAGGTTTATTAGATGGAGATGTTTTGGTCGGATTGAGACATGCTTGGGGTAATATTCACAGAAGAGGAAAGACATTGCTTGGCAAGAGTGACAATCGAGCTTATAATCCTTATCGGCTCTGGATCCATGAGAGAGTTAGGACTTCTTTGATGCTATATCCTGCTGTAGAGCCTTTGTGTCTTCTAGTGATTGAGGAACCTACTTCAGTAGAGATTGAGGAGTATAACAAGCTGCTGGTTGAAAAGGAAGAGTTGCAGAGAGAAAATGAACAGCTAGAGAATGAGATTTTCCAGCTTCGGCATGAGAAGAATGAGGCAACCTTCACTTTGAAAAAGCAGACTGAGATGATTAATAGGTTGGGTTCAGATTTGACTGAAGAAACCAGCAGGAGAGAGAAGGTGGGAGTAGCCCTGAATGGTGTTAGTAGTGTGCTTGCTACTAAGAAAGAGCTTCTAAACAAGGCCTATTCTTGACTTTCCAAATGGGAATTTTTGTGGAATGCCACGCTTACTAGCCGGAAGGAGCGTGAAGATGAGTTGAAGCTTCAGATTTCCCAGTTAGAGGAGCAGCTCAACGCTAAGGATGCGAAGATTGCTGAAGAGGCATCTCTTAGACGTGACGCTGAGTCTAGAGTGAGCAACATGGTCAAAGAAGCTAGGAGTTGTGAATTGAAGGCTGGCTTCAAAAGATGCAGGCTTGATGAGTGTTTTGGTAAGGGAGCCTGTGTAGAGGACGATAAAAAGTTGAGATCCACTGTTGAGCGACACGCATTACAAATGTAGGAACTAATCTCCAGACCAGGTCATCCGGAGACGTTGAGGCTATTGGCAGATGTCCAAGCGCGCCATCCGTCTTGATTTATCTTTGGTTTTCTCTTGTTATTCGTACTTGTATTTTGACCATCGCCAGGCTTGTTGGCCAAGGTATTTTCAGTTGTATTCAGTTGTATCTTTATACTTTGCCTCTTGGCATTTGTTTATGTGTGAGGTTTCTGATCCCGCGCTTGCTTACTTGGGACTCCATTGTCGTTATGGCTTCTTCTCCGGAACTAGAATCGGGGGGGAAATTAACATGTTGCATATTTACACGTGTGCATTTGCATATTCATATTGCATGGCAAGTACTTTTTTGAGCTCGAATCTTATCTCCTGAATCTTATAGGTTGTTTCAAGATTGACGAACAGAGAATTCATCGGTATGCTACAAGAAGCAACAGTAAGAAGATCATGGATCAAGTACAGTCTAAGATGCAGGAGATCCGGGATAGATTGGCCCAATTCATGTAGACTATGGAAGTTGTGGCCAAGGGCCGGGAACATCTTCAAACTCTGGTGCAACTGCTGCTGGCGCGAGCGGCTGGTAATACTGAATACAACTCTGTTCATGTTGAGACTCCTCGCAGGGAGGAAGTGATACCAAATGCTGGTGAGAATGGTACTGGAAATGGCAACGGCAACACTGGTAACAGGAATGCTGATAATGTTAATGGGAACGTGGAAACCAATAGGAATTTTGGTATCAATACTGGTTTCGGTGACAACAATCAGGGTCTTGGCTTTGGTAATCGGGATGGCAATGATGGCTTCAATAATCAGGGCTTTGGCAACGGAGGGTTTGGCGATAATAATCAAGGTAATGGCTACGGTAATGCTGGGTTTGGCAATGTGAATACCAATGGTGCTGGGATGGGTCCTTTCAATACTGGCTTTGGGACAGTGGCTGCTAATCAAGAGCTTGGCAATCTGAGGTATGACACCAGGTTCTTCCAAAGTGGTCATGGTCATGGTCGTAATGCTGCTTTATACGGATATGATAATGAGGGTCCGTACTAGAATAGAGATCGTCAGGAAGACGCCTTTTCTGGGCAAGGCATGGGCTTTGAGGGTCCCACTAATAATGATCGAAGGATTAAAATGCTGGAAGAGAAGATAAGAGGTATAGCCAATCAAAATTCTGCAGGTTTGGTCATGGCTACCATGGGGCTGGTTCCTGGGCTGAGGGTGCCATTGAAGTTCAAAGCTCTCACTTTCAATAAATATAAAGGGGATACATGCCCACGGGTTCATGTGCATTCATATTACCGGAGGATGTCTGCTTACTCTGATGATGAGAAGATGCTTATGCATTTTTTTCAAGATAGTTTATCGGGACCATCGTTGGAATGGTACATGGGACTAAAGCCTGCACAAATCAGAAGTTGGAAAGAATTGGCTGATGCTTTCGTCAGACACTACCAATACAACAGTGACCTTGCACCAAATAGGGTTCAGCTTCAGAGTCTTTCACAGAAGAACGGGGAGAGTTTTAAGGAGTATGCTCAGCGTTGGCGGGATTTGGCGGCAAGAGTCCACCCACCTATGGTTGAAAGGGAATTGATTGATATTTTTGTTGGGACATTCTTGGGGATGTACTATGATAAATTGCTCAATTGCTCGATGGGTAGTTTCTCTGACATGATACTCATGGGAGAACGAATTGAAAACGGCATCAAAATTGGTAAGATTCAAGCCGGTGAATCGACCTCAGCTAGAGGTGCAAAAAAGGTCTTTGGTGGTAAGAGACAAGGAGACGCCAGCATAGTGTATGGTGGTCGAGGACGAGGTAGAGGTAGGAATCAGTATATTCAACAACAAGTTTCTAGTGTGACGATCCCTATACCACAACAACGACAACAACCACAACAACAACAACAACAACAACAACAAAGGCAGAATCCTGCTCAAAGAAGGATCCAGAATGGGAAGCTAAAGAGGATATTTGACACACCTCCATCAACGTATGCAGAACTGCTTCAGACACTGTTAAGTTTGAATCTGGTTGAGAAGAGAACGTTAGACCCACCCACAGCAGCACTTCCTTACGGGTATGATACTAGTAAGCAATGTGAATTTCATTCTGGGGCACCCGGACATGATATCGAGAGTTGTCATGCTTTTAAACACAAAGTTCAAGATTTGATTGATAGTAAAGTCATTAACTTCAGTCAGGATGGTCCCAATATTGTACAGAAACCAATGCATAATCATGGACAGAGGAGGATTTGGATTTGGTCATGAACGTAAATGATCTGAAGACGCCTTTAAGCTATGTTAAAAGCAGATTGTTGAAAGGAGGGGTCTTCCCCGGAAGTGATGAGTACTGTTTGGATTGTTGGACCTGACCAGAGGGCTATATTAATTTGAAGAGAAGTATTCAGGCCATGATTGATGAGGGAACTTTGCAGTTTGACCGCACTGCTGTTGAGAAACCTGGTGAGGTAACATGTGAAAAGCAGGGTGAGGTCGCAACAATTACAATTCCACGAAAGACTATTACGATATCAGCGCCCGCCAAGCGGCCAACTATCACGATAACGAAAGCAGGACCCGTTTCTTATGAGAGTACTAAAGTCATTCCATGGAATTATGGGTTGGAAGCTTTTTGCAACGGGGAAAAGATTAATGTGGATAGCCAACCAGCAGGGGTAGTGGGTAGTCTTGTTGGAGCGGGAGGCATGACCCGAAGTGGCAGAATCTTCACTTCACCTGAAATTGAGGCTGAAAGGATCGCTAGAGGCAAAGCCAAAGTGAATGAAGGAGGACCTTCCTAGTCAAAAGAGAAAGAAACATCGGTCAAGGATGTAGAAGAGTTTATGAGGTTGGTTCGCAAAAGTGACTATAAGATTGTGGAGCACTTGCAGCAGACGCCCTCCAAAATTTCAATACTATCATTGTTTCTTTGTTCTGAGGCCCATCGGAATGCCTTGTTAAAAATCTTGGACACGTCTTTTGTACCTCAGGAAGTAACTGTTAATCAGCTTGAGGGGGTACTGGCGCATGTGAATGCCGGACACAGCCTGGGATTTACTGATTTTAATTTGACACCTAGATGTCGGGACCATAATATGGCTTTGCACATTTCAGTAGAATGTCGGGGCACTGTTATGTCGCATATTCTTGTAGACACCGGATCATCTTTGAATATGTTGCCAAAGAAGGCTATGATGAAGCTAGATGTTCGAGGAATCATATGCACGCCAAGTGATTTGGTCGTGAGGGCTTTTGATGGGACCAGGAGGTCGGTGTTTGGGTCCATAACGTTGGCACTCCAGGTTGGGCCGGAAGTGTTTGACAATGTGTTCTACATCATGGATATACATCCAGCTTATAGCTGTTTACTGGGGCGACCATGAATACATTCTGTAGGGGCTATGACGTCCACGCTGCATCAGAAGCTTAAATACATGGTCGGTGACAGTGTTGTTACTATTTGTGGAGAGGAGGACATTCTGGTTAGTCATCTTTCGTCATTTAAGTACGTCGAAGTGGATGGGGAAATCCATGAGACGCCATGCCAAGCCTTCGAGGGGATGCAGATCAAGGACAAGTCTCATGTTCCTAGCAAAGGGCCAGAGGTGGCTATGTCTTTGTACAAAGACGCTCAGGCAGTGGTTCAGGCTGGAGAAACCAAAAGATGGAGCCAAGCCTTAGAAATTCCTGTCAAGATGGACAAGTTTGGGTTAGGGTATCGCCCGACGTCGTCACCTTCCGCATCAAGTGTGCCAAAGTTCAAAGGACCAGTGGTGATCACTCCAGGTGGGGTTTGTTATGAAACAATCAATGTTGTTTCCGATGCTGAAGACGGAGATATGGACTGCGATATGGACGCGTGGATCAAGCCCGGTGTACCAGGACAGAATCTGTGCAACTGGTCTATCCAGGAACTTGTCCTAGTGACTACAAAACAGTAATGATTTGTTTTCTCAATTATTGTATAATCCTGTGTCCTACCTGGGGCATAGTGATTCTATTTTTTAGGGCTACCTGCTTATGTGTGTACTTTGTTTAATCATTAATAAAGGCGTTTTTCTCATGCAAATTTTGTGATCCTTGTTTTTCCTGTTTTTGCTTTAACAATAAAATGGTAACATGGTTATGTGCTTTGTTTGCATTATTTGAAACATTTAACCATTCTCATTGCAGGATTCATATTTCAGACGACATCGATCACGAACTTCCTATGACTCGCTTCGACTTCGAGCACCCAATATTTCAAGCAGAAGAAGAGATTGTTGAGGATAATGACTTATCAGAAGAGCTGACTCGACTTTTGAAACAAGAAGAGAGAATCATTCTGCCTCATCAGGAGGAAATTGAAATTATCAACGTGGGGTCTGAAGAGGTTGTCAGGAATATTTGGATAGGGGCTGCATTGCAAGGTGATATCAAACGAAGTTTGATCGAGATGCTTCGGGAGTACAGTGATATCTTCGCTTGGTCGTATGAAGACATGGCTGGGTTGGATACTGATATGGTGGTTCACCGTTTGCCATTGTGCGAGGAATGTCCGCCGGTTAAGCAAAAACTCAGAAGAATTCGACCAGATATGGCTGTGAAAATTAAAGAGGAAGTTCAGAAACAATGGGATGCTGTTTTTCTGGCTGTCACAACTTATCCCTCATGGGTCGCCAATATAGTACCTGTACCAAAGAAAGATGGTAAGGTGCGGATGTGCGTGGACTATCGAGATTTGAATAAGGCGAGCCCAAAAGATGACTTTTCGCTTCCTCATATTGATGTGCTGGTCGACAACACCGCTCAATTCTCCGTGTTTTCCTTCATGGACGGCTTTTCGGGCTATAATCAGGTAAAGATGGCGCCGGATGATATGTAGAAAACAAATTTTATTACCCCGTGGGGAACGTTCTGCTACAAAGTGATGCCCTTTGGTTTGAAGAACGCCGGGGCAACATATTAGCGAGCTATGACAACACTCTTTCATGACATGATGCATAAAGAGATCGAAGTCTATGTTGACGATATGATTGCCAAATCCCAGACGGAGGAAGAGCATCTGGTCAATCTTCTGAAATTGTTCAAGAGGCTTAGGAAATCCAGGCTGAGGCTGAATCCTAACAAGTGCACCTTCGGGGTGAGATCTGGTAAGCTATTGGGGTTTATTGTGAGCGAAAAAGGAATTGAGGTTGATCCTGCTAAGATAAAAGCGATACAAGAAATGCCAACGCCGAAAACAGAAAAAGAGGTTCGTGGTTTTTTAGGGAGGTTGAACTACATTGCTCGGTTCATATCTCATCTAACGGCCACGTGCGAGCCATTATTCAAGTTGTTGAAAAAATATCAGGTTGTGACCTGGAATGAAGATTGTCAAAGGGCGTTTGAAAAAATAAAAGAATATTTGCAGGAACCTCCAATATTGATACCCCCAGTAGCCGGGAGACCATTGATTATGTATTTGACGGTTCTTGAGAAAAGTATGGGTTGTGTTCTCGGTCAGCATGATGAGACTGGATGTAAAGAGCATGCGATTTACTACTTGAGTAAAAAGTTCACAGACTGTGAGTCCTGTTACTCAATGCTCGAAAAAACGTGTTGTGCACTAGCCTGGGCTGCCAAACGTTTGAGGCAATACATGTTAAATCATACAACCATGCTAATTTCAAAGATAGATCCGATCAAGTACGTGTTTGAAAAGCAAGCACTTTCGGAAGGATTGCCCGATGGCAGATGGTATTGACAGAATACGATATTCAGTACGTTGCTCAAAAGGCTATTAAAGGTAGTGTTCTGTCAGAGTACCTAGCTGAGCAGCCAATTGATGATTACCAGCCGATGAGGTTTGATTTTCCTGACGACGATATCATGTACTTAAAAATGAAGGATTGTGAGGAGCCGTTGCCGGATGAAGGTCCAGAGTTGGGTTCCAAATGGCAATTGATATTTGACGGTGCCGTCAATTCATATGGAAGTGAAATAGGGGAAATCATTACTACTCCCCATGGGTCACACATCCCATTCACTGCTAGATTGACCTTTCCAGTTACCAACAATGAGGTCGAATATGAAGCGTGCATTAAGGGGCTCGAAGAAGCTATTGATCTGAGAATTAAAAATCTTGATGTGTACGGAGACTCTGCTCTAGTTGTGAACCAAATCAAGGGAGAGTGGGAGACTCATCAGCCCAATCTGATACCCTATATGAATTATGCAAGGAGGTTGTTACCTTTCTTTGACAAGGTGGAATTGCACCATGTACCACGAGCAGAAAATCAGATGGTAGACGCTCTCGCGACTTTGTCTTCAATGTATAAAGTTAACTTCTGGAATGAGGCTCCCAAGATAGTTATTTCTCGCCTTGATAGGCCCACTTTCATATTCTCCATTGAGGAAGATGCCGATGGTAAACCGTGGTACTATGATATCCAGAATTTCCTGAAGAACCAAGAGTATCCGGCTGGGGCATCCAGTCGTGATCAGAAGACTCTTAGGAGATTGGCTGGCAATTTCTATTTGAATCCGGATGGTGTCTTGTACAAGAGAAACCACGAGTTGGTGTTGTTGCGGTGTGTGGATGAGAAAGAGGCTAAGTTTCTCATAGAAGAAATCCACGAAGGAACATTTGGCACGCATGCCGGCGGACATGCAATGACAAGAAAGTTATTACGAGCAGGATACTACTGGCTGACAACGGAAACATATTGTTTCAAGTTTGCAAAGAAGTGTCATAAATGTCAGATTTATGCGGACAAGATTCATGTGCCTCCGAGCCCTCTGAATGTTATGTCATCACCTTGGCCTTTTTCCATGTGGGGAATTGATGTGATTGGGAAGATTGAGCCCACGACATCCAACGGACATCGTTTTATCTTGGTAGTTGTTGATTACTTCACCAAATGGGTTGAAGCGACATCGTATGCTAATGTTACCAAGCAGGTGGTAGCCAAATTTATCAAGAAGGATATTATCTGCAGATATGGAATCCCGGAGCGGATTATCACTGATAACGATTCGAATTTGAATAATGAGATGATGAAGGAATTGTGCCAGATTTTCAAGATTGAACATCACAACTCTTCTCCTTATCGGCCCAAAATGAACGGCGTTGTTGAAGCGGCCAATAAAAATATAAAGAAGATCGTTCAGAAGATGGTTGTGACCTATAAGGACTGGCATGAGATGTTTCCTTTTGCTTTGCACGGTTATCGTACGACGGTACGCACGTCAACCGGGGCAACTCCTTTTTCATTGGTATATGGTATGGAGGTTGTCCTACCATTGGAGGTTGAGATTCCTTCTCTGATGGTTTTGCGTGATGTCCAACTTGATGAGGCAGAATGGGTGAAAGATAAGACTGAATTAGCTCAGCTTAATCGACGAGAAGAGATTGGCTTCTCTAGCATATGGTCAGTTGTATCAGAGCCGGATGAAGAAAGCTTATGATAAGAAGGTGTGACCTCGAAGCTTTCAGACGGGCGATCTTGTGCTGAAAAAGATTCTCCCACCACATTCATATCACAGGGGCAAGTGGACTCCCAACTATGAAGGTCCATATGTCGTTAGAAAGGTTTTCTCTGGAGGAGCCTTACTGTTGTCCACCATGGATGGTGAGGATTTTACATCCCCTGTGAACTCGGACGCAGTTAAAAAATACTTTGCTTAAAAAGACCCGCTGGACAGAAAAAGAATATCCAGGAAAAAATGGGGCATCCCGGCGAACCATAAAAAGGAATAAAAGGTTCGGGCAAAAGTTAGGGACAAAATTGAAAAAATGTACACCCGCGAAGTTGAAAACCTGAAAAGGGCAATTTCGGCAAAAAAGGGTATCCCGGTGAATTGAAAACCCACAAAGGGCGGTTCACGCAAAAGTTAGGGATTTGAAAAAGTAAATGACTGCGGTCCGAGTTTGATACTGCGTTGCTTAGTGGTTTGGGAGTACCTGAGGGTCGTATATCCGAAACAATCTCTTCTGAAGATGAAGTATCGGGAAAGCGTCAGAGTCAGGCGAGTCGTAGGAGGATCAGCTCATGGTGTTCGTCTGTATCACGTTGCCGACATGTATACAAATTTTCTTTGTACTTCTGTAATATTTGTATTTTGCTTGTGCGTAACTTCCTATTTTCAGGAGTTGCATCCAGTGTACAAAATTTTGCCTATTTACAGGCCCGTTATCAATAAGGCATGTTATTCAGTATTTGATGCTTGTTCTTTACTGTTTTGTTTGAGAAAACCGCTAAAACTTCGAATTGACTGAATAAATGTCACGAATACTAACCAGGATAGATCTTGTTGTATAGATTTGTTTGTCTCGTTTGTGTTTTGCAGGGTTCTCACCTTTGAAGCAAACAGTCAGGAAATTTGTGTTCCCCAGCCGAAGTCCTGTGACATAGTGATGGTATCACTCCTCCGCATATGGAAGTCACAGCTTATCCCAGAGAGAGTTGAGATGGTAATTACCCTTACTGGATGTGGTTTGTCCTCCCCAGAAGAGTATTCCCCAGGAAAGTT
>CAWUDS030006658.1:2012642-2036277 GCA_963859935.3 Lathyrus sativus
CCCAACGGAAAATGCAGTCCTAGCAGTGAGTATGTGCACACTCCATTCCCAGCATGGGTAACTCCCGCAGAGTATAATCAAGTCTTTTTTGGTTCAGAAGGATTAATCCCCGCGCATGATTGTTTATCCTTCTCACCAGCAGGTTGTTTTTTCCTCCGACAGGATGAACATCCCCAATAGAGTTCGTAATTTCAAGCTTGTGAGCTATTCCCCAGCAGGATGGTTATCCCCAGCGGATTCGGCTTTGTCTTCAGCATTTATTTTGCTAGAGCACCTCCTTGCATTTGCATATATCATCATATTTGCATCTACCTAAGCGCATAACATTTCCATGCCGTATGGAACATTCCATCATTGTCAAACATACGCATGTTGAAACATAAGCCAGGTTGGTTTCAGGTGTATCCCTTACAGAAGAGTGATGTTCTTGCTCAGAAGGATTTCTGGATATCAAATTCTCAGCGTGAGATAGGTGATGATAATGTTCGTCCCTAACAGAGTTGCTTGGTTAAGTTTCTCTTCGTCCCCAGCGGGATTCTCTCCGGATTTGCTGTTACGTCAGCGTTAAAAGATTTCATGTCTCAAACTTTCGGGGTTATCACTAGTGATTTCCCCAGTGAAATTCTTCCCCACATAGTGGTTTGGTTAAGTTCTCGCATTCTTTAGCAAAGTATTCTTCAAACGGATCCGTGTTAACGAAATTGTATTCCCCGTGCTGACGGTGATTGTTATCTGTGGTAACAGAATCGTACCTGTGTTGACAGTGATTGTTGTCCGTGTTGATGGAATGGTTACCTATGATAGACAGAGATTGCGCTTGTGTTGACAGATATTGTTACCTGTGATGGACATAGATTGTACCTGTGTTGACAGTGATTGTTATCTGTGTTGACGAAATTGATATCCGTGTTGACGGAATTGTTACCTGTGATGGACAGAGATTGTACTGTGTTGACAGTGATTGTTATCCGTATTGGACGGAATTATTACCTGTGTTGACAGTGATTGTTATCCGTGCAGACGGTGATTGTTATTCCGTGTTGACAGAGTCGTTACCTGTGATTGACAGAGATCGTTATTTCAGTTATGGACGGAATTGTACCCATGGTGATGGAGTCTCTCCTCGTGTTGACAAAGTTTAGTTTCAGTTGTGGACGGAGGTGTTTCTTGCAAAGTTAATTCGATGCCTGTGGCGTCACACAGGGGTTAATGTTGAAATCCAAAGTTTTGTCAGATGATTGATCAGTTGTTGTCGTAACAACTGGGTTCAGAGCAACGGATGTTGTTCCCCAAGCAGTTTTCGCGGTCTATTTCTGCGGTGGAAATTCCGGGTTTCCTTGGTATTCAACCGTCTTCTACCTCGATTTTTGAAGGCCGTTCGCTCTTCACCCAGTCGGGTCCAAGCCATTTGAATAGGGGCAGCTGTTGTACCCCAAATTTGCCCAACCTTTTCTTACCAGGTTTATGTTTCATTGCATTATCATTTGCATAGTTATATCATTTGCGTATCATGGTATCATTCATATAGCAGGGGATCAAGTGTGATTCTTCTCAAGAGAATCCTAGCAAGACGGTCTCATTCAAGATTGAGAAGTTGTTAAAGTCATCAGAAGGTGGATTGAGTGCCTAAAGGGTTAGATGTTTGAGTATGAATCTTCTCCTAACTTGAGGATCAATTGAAGACCATCAGGGGGTTGTGAAGTGTTTAATGTGAGAAGAGGATGTGTGTGGATCTCATAGAATTCCTAGAGGGCCATGGGAGAGTTTAATCAAGTCATTGTGTCAAATGCAAGAGCCACAGTTGAGGTGCAATCAATTAGGGTTTCATCTGGGTCAATCCTAGGTCAACTGTGCAATTGAAGGGTATCAATGCCTACTTTAGGTCATGGAGTTCGTGAATTGATATGATGAGACATTTGTGGTGTTGTGCCAAGATCAAGTCAAGAAAAGTCAGAGTGTGGGAAGTTGCTAAATTAGGGTTTCAGTGCAAACTTCCCTATTTAGTGCCCAGCTTCAAGACCACCTAAGTCAAGATACAAGTTTCAAATGGATCTTTGGACAACATGAAACATTGTATATCATCTCAATACCTTTAAATTTAGTACTATAATTCCTCAAGGGGATTTATAGAACTCAAGTTATGACCCAGACAAGTTACAAGTCCTCAGATGCATCTGAAATTTGTCTGTGGAAAATCATCTGATTTCGAAGCTATTTTTGACCTAGAAGGAGGTTTCACCTGAACTTTTGGCCAACATAAAAGTTGTTCCTCATGATCTTAGCTTTCTAAGTTGTACTAGAAGTCTTCCATCTGATTTGTAGAACTCAAGTTATGAGGTTTACAAGTCAGGGGTATTTTGGGAAAGTAAGATTATAGGCCATTTTCAATCATAGGTCAAAATCTCCAACTTGCACTTGTCAAATGGATTTTTGTTCAACATGAAAGTTTTTCAAAATGTGGTTTTTAGGCTAGCCAAAAAGGTCATGATGGATTGATGAGGCTCATAGCAAGACTTGGTTTGAAATGGTTTGAATAAGGAAGTTTTTCAAAGATTAAAAGGGGGAAAATTCAAATAATTGGTTAAATGACCAAAGCATGTCAAATAAGTGATCATTTTGATTGTAAGTTCATTTTAGACACATTGACATTGGTAGATTTTGGGGAATAGGTCAATTTTCATGAGTTACCATATGGTTGCTTCAAATACAAGTTACATAACCAAACACCTTACCAATGCATTTCAGGCCATTCTATTGTTTCAATTTTGCTCACAAGGTAATTGCAGTTGATTGGAACCTTCTAGAGCAAGTTACACAGCCTGAACTCGTGATTGTACATTGGATTTCAAGGGAAAAAATAGAAAATGCAATGGTTGGATTGGGCCTCAAATTGAATTCAAAAGCCCATGGAAAGGTTCTATATATTCATTGGAGTAATTCCAGAGCAAGGTTGGAGTCATTTTCGTGCCAGAAGCTGAAAGTGCAGTTGAACATTCAAGAGGAGCAAGTGAAATCGAGTTTTCAGTTTGGAGCAATGTCAAAGCAAATGAAGGTTGAAGCATCATCCTCTTGCATCAGTGAACGTAATCTGGAGAGTTTTGGAGGGAGAATCGAGCTCCAAGTGCCTCTGTTACTAGATCTACAACAGGTTAGTAACCTTCAAAATTCCACATGATTTAGCATGAGATAGTTAGATTTGAAGTTGTGGTTAGGATCTAGGCAAGATGTAGATCGTTTTAGGATCAATTTGGAGACATTTGGTGATAGTTGATCATGACATAGTAATTCTGTTTGGATTCGAATCTCTTGATTCATGAGGAGTTAGAGCAAGATGATTAGATCAGGATGATCAGTGTAGCATAAGGATGATTTCTATGGTTTTAATTTGGCAATTGATGTTGTTTGATCTGGATGCTATTTATGAACATTGCTTCGTGTTTTAAAGTCCATTGAGGTTGGATAATTTGAGTTGGAGATTTGAAATCCTCGTGAAAAACTAAGTGAATTTGGTTAAACTTTATGATTTATGGTTAACTGTAACTTGGAACTTCGCCGGAGAAGACGACTGGAGTCTTCTCCGGCCACCGTCCCTGCTCTCTATCCAGCCAGCCTGATATTTGGAGAAGATGAACTTTGGACCATTAGATCATGCCTTTGACCTTGACTGACCACCAGATCCAATGGATGTGTTATAATCTGAGAGTTGGATTTTGAATCCAAAACGCAGCCGTTCCACTAATTGACGTGGCTTCATCTCATGCGCCTCATATCCTTGACTTGTCAACCAATCCCACGGCCATGGATTTATTTCAGAGTTTGATTGGTTTTATTTCATTTTTTGATTATTTTAAAAGCATTATTGATTCAACAAATCACAATAAATTCAATTTTGATCCAAAAATTATTTTAAAAATATCTCCATGATCTTGAGAGAATTTGTGATTTTTTGAAATCAATAAAATGCATTTTGATGCCTTTTTCATTTTAATTTGATTTTTGTTACTTTGTTTAATTCTTTAATATTTGCATTTTTGATCATCTGTCTTGTTGAATTTTGTTCTTCCAATTGGTGTTGAATCTGGCTTTAATTTTTTAGTATGTTTTAGGGTAGATATTCATGTTCACTTAGAATATTTTTTAGAAGTTTAGAACAACTTTAGGTTCTGTTTTAGGTGTTGAGATTAGAGCCTTCCCAAACTTGTGGATCACCTTGATACCCTTCAACTTAGAAATGAATTAGGCTTTAATATTTTAACCCTAGGTTGTTCAAACATGTATGTTCCCCTATGAATTTTATTAGAATTTTAGAACTTTGTTTTATATTTTAGTTGTATTTTGCAAGTTGCTTGTGCTTGTGGAGTTCTATCTTGAGTGCTCTTGTTTGTTTGGTTTTGTTGGTGACTTTGGAGCTGGATTTGCTTGGATTCCTTCTTGTGAGGTCTTCTAGATTTGGTGTATCTGTTGTGGCTTGAAGATTGGAGCTTGGAGTTGAAGCTTTCTTCTCTTTTAGGAGCTTTTTAGGAGCTTAGGAAATTAGGGTTTTAGGAAGAGCCATTAGGACTAGTTTTGATTCTTTCATCAAACATAGAATGCATTGTGTGCTTCTATTCTATCCAATGATGTAAAGTCCTCCTAGGGAAACTCCATCTCTCCTTTGGAGGGATGTGTGGTATGCCCATAGTTGAGTAGAACTTTGAGGATGCTTTTCCATTTCAATGTTGGTACTTGATGATTTCCTTTGGTTTTCATTTGGTTCTCAACATTGCAACCTTGATCTTAGTGATTAATTCTTTGCTTGGAGTGTGCTTGCTAGAGCTTGAAGATGAAGTTTGATGAAGCTTGAAGATAGAAGCTATCTTGAAGATGAAGCCATTTTGTTGTCAACTTTGCTGTCAAGAGGATTTACTGTTTAGAGCTGCTGTTGAGTATTGAAGTTATTGTCTGCTGAAGACTATTGCTGCTACTTGGGATGATTTCTCTGTTTCTTTTCTTTTGTTGTATTGTCTGTTTGCTTGTGTTGATCACCTCTAGGTTTGAGGTGGAGCTTGTCTCCTCTTGCCTGTTGTTTTCTTAGGTTTGATGTTGAGTCGGACTCCCTTTCCTCGCTTGTACTGTTGCATAGCATGCATTTTACTGTTTACTATTTACTGCTTGCTTTCTTTTGCTGTTTTCCCCTAGGATCTCTGATTTCCTCTGTGCAAGAGGGAATTATGACAGACATTAGGTTTTTGACCCATGCATGATAACTGTAGGTAGATTCCCTTTCAACCATAGTTTTAGGGTGTCTTTCTCTTCTCCTCTCAAAACAATTCAAAAAAACAGTAATAAGGTTAATTGAAGTCGTATGTTACGAGCCTTAAGCTATCTAGGAAAAGGTTGGTGGAGGGTCTCTCTCCAGTAATCTGGATGTTAGTGTGGTACCCTTTTGGTGACATACGAAGCGTTCACTCCTGGGCCATAGTCTCTAGTGCGACGGAGATTGCGAACATCTTAAAAAACAGTTCTTTCATAAAAGACTCAAACAAACATTCAAACTCTGTTTTTGTCCTCTTGGACCCTTAATCTGGAAAACCCTTTCATAAGGAGATAAAAAGCTGTCAGACAAACTTGTGTCTTCCATAGCCCGAACTACGTTTGCTATGATCTTTCATGCCGTATGAAAGTACGTAGGCACGAGATGCGACATCTCGGCGAGCAACCTTCCCCCTTTTAACCCGTAGTTAGGCAAACTACGTTGACTCTGATTTCTCGTTCCAGACGGGAATACGTAGGCATAAAGTGCGATACTTTGCCGAGTCATTTTCTTTTCTTTTTAACCCAGACCTTTAGAGTAGATAGATAAACATACCTTTAAATAGAAAACAAGCGTGGATCCCGTCGAGTACGACGGACGTGAGGGGTGCTAATACCTTCCCCTTGCGTAACCGACTCCCGAATCCAGGATTTGGTTGCGATGACCATTCCTTTCCCTCTTCGTGTTAGGTTTACTCTGAGTGTTTCCTTTCCCTCTTGTGGGATAAATAACGCACGGTGGTGACTCTTCTGTCATAGTCGGCGCCGATTTTCGCAGTAGCGACACGTAGCCATTAAGCAAGGTCGTCACCTCCTTTCTAAAAAAAAAAAGAGAAGAATAAAAGGAGAAAATTGAAAAGCCCGCTAAATCAAAACCTATGAAGGAGACTTAGGCAAAAATGGGGCATCCCGTTGACTGTATATTCGAACAAAACAGTTCAGACGAAAGTCATGGATAACAAAAGAGAGGAATTTTGTAAGAGTTATCACTCTTAAAAGTCCTCAAATAGCAAAAAGCTATCAAATACTGTAAGGGAGTTGAGACTACCTTAGGTTTGTAAGCCATCACCAACTATCGTCAGTCCAATTCTTCAGCCTGTAAGAACCTGAATGTATAGTTTGAGTTAACTGAGCATAGGATTGGAGTTCATCATGGAGAGTGGGTGGGACAAATAACTTTGAGCCTTTATCCTTTGTTTCATGAACCGTGAACCAAGCCACGTTACAACCCTTAAAAGACCTAATTGAGGTAAAGTTGTGTTGAAATCATATTACAGCAAGGTTGGATAACTTGACTCCTAATGATCTTTTATAATCGTGGGTGTGTTAATCACTTTATCCATCATTTTTAACTGATTGGATCACTTTCACTTTGATCACTTGATCACTCCGCCGTGTGTGTTTCATCAAAAATGTTTTCAAAATATTGCATGAATTTTACATTGAAAATTAACAACATTGCGTGCAAGACGATCCAATGTCAAAGGAATCCCAACAAACACTGTCAGCTAGGGAATTTGACTTGATAAAGGAAGCTCAGCCTGGGGCCACTAATCTGAAGGATTTGTTAATCATTTTTCATAACATTCAGCTAATCAGAGCCGACCAAGTCAAGATCAGTTGAATCTCTCAAAGAACAGTTTAGTCTGGGGCAACTCTGTTGCAGTTAACAGCTAGCAGAGGCAAGTTTGTTCCCTAGTCGTTACTTCCATAGTCCCAGACTTTGTTATCCAAGAACCGTTAAACTGGGGCAATCACGTCGAGATTTGTAAATCTCTCTCTATACGAATTTGAAGACATTGAAGCATCTTTATGCCAATTCTTTTATAAAATTCTCTTGATGGTTTCTTCTACAGACCATGTAATCTAGGGCAGAAAAGTTTGAAGACTGTTTGTCACAAGAGTCGTTGCTCACTTGAAGAGGATTGTTATACTATCGAGAGGCAGAAGTGTTTTGTTCTCATGATGCCTTTTTGTCAGCTCTTCGATTAAGTTGTTACTTCGGTTGATCTTGGAACTTCCCTTGGTGATTTTTTTTCTTCCTTCAACAAAGGATTCAAGCTCATGATGGCAATTTGAGTGAAGTCATGATGTTGTGTCCTAAGTGGATTACTCTCTCCCAGAGAAGGTTGTAACTTTGAGGTGGCATTGTTGATTATTGGCATAGTCATGTTAAAATCATATGTTGCTGCTATAACTTTCTAATTCAAGCCCAACTGTCATATGCTTGCAAGTTGTAATGTGCATTAGGTGCTTTAGGGCTAATTGTTGTTTAATGCTCGCATTGTCATGTTAGGATCCCTATTGCTGCTAGGACTAGGTTTTCATGTTAGACTTGGTTTATGTTCATAGAGTTGTGACTCTCATCTTTAAGGCATGTTATGAATTGATATTTTTATTGGCACTGTAATGACCAAAAAGACCTGGCTGCTGCTTATGTTGTTATTCTGTTTGACCTGTGAAAAATCATTTGATCATGTTTGATAGAATGTTTGTCTAGACCAAGTTGCCATAATATAAACTATTTGTGTATACGTGCTTGTTGGATGTTGTGGTTAAGCAAGAAAGAGCAGGCTTGCTGCCAGCTTTTGTTTGGAGGTGTTCACCTCTTATGATATCATTTGTTTTGATTGATCTTTCTTGCAAGCTGTTTGAATTCATGTTTTGACATATGAGAATCATTTAACAAATGTTGATGAGGTGAAATATGGCTGCTGCATCATAACCTATTCTTATTTTCCAAGATAGCATTTCAAGCACTTTTGTTCAATAGTTGCAACTTGCATGACAATTTCTATTTTGGTTGATTTGTGAATGTTCTTTGCATCTAGAATCCATTGGCTATGTATTTGAAACTTGTGCATACCTTCATCTGGTCTTAATCATTGATGTTTTAAGCTGTAGCTGCCATAATGCATTTCCAAGCTTCTATTTGCATCTTCAATCGAATTTTAATTTATGCACCTTATCATGAAAAACTGATGATGCCATTGTGTTCCTTATTAAATTTCACATAAGATAGACCTAAATTTTGTGAAAATTGGTTGGGTTTTGAAAGAGTTGTGATGGAATCGTTTTCATATTGTTGCCTTGTTTCTTGCTTGTCATGCCTTGCCCAGAAATGTTTACTTTTTAAGTATATGTATTTATTGGGGTGGCATAATACACGGATGTATCGCCACCCTAGTGGTTAGGCCTTGTTCTCATATTACCTTGCCATGTACCTAACCTAGGTTCGACCCGTGTGGAGATCAACGCTTTTGGTTTTTTTCCATTTTTTCCCTTGTTTTCATATTTTACTCTTTTTCTCCTTCAATTGTCACACACGCGCGCCTTGGTTGGATTGGTAGGATTTTGTGCTTGTAACCACAAGGTGGTGGGTTCAACACCCACCAAGCGCACCCTCTTTCTTTTTTAATGCTTGTTTGTTTGATTTTTCTTTAAATTTCAAAATAGCATAACTTTGTCAATTTTTGTCATTTTTTATTGATCCTTTTTGCAATTGTCTTGTATTTTTGCATAGTTTCACATGGTATTTTAATATCCTAGAATTTTCATTTTGGAAAACACTTTGCATTGAAAATTGTCATGCTTCTTTGTTAGGGTTTTTACCCTCCTTTACATTTCAAAATTGTTGATTTCTTTTGGGTTTAATTTTACACTTGATGTGAGCTTGGTGTTTGTCAACTCCTTTATGTATGTGATTGTAATTACTTTTGCTTGTAAGCATCATGATTGTTTCATTTGATTTCCATTCAGAAATCCCCATGAAGTTATAACTGGTATGCTTGGTTTTTACCTTTATCTTTGTCAAGACATATCTTTGGTTTTCACCTATAGTGCTTAAGTCTCGTAAGAACTTATCCTTGCTTGATATTGTAATATGCTTGCATGTCTTTGGTTGTGACCATCTGTCTTATAAGAACCCCTTCTTGATATTGTGATATCCTTATACCATGTTTTTGGTTGTAACCATTTACCTTAATTGTAATCCTTTCTTGATATTATAATATGCTTGCATGTTCTTGGTTGTGACCATCTATCTTGTTAGAAATCATTGATATTGTAATATCTTAAATGCTTGCTTTGGTGGTAACCATTCATCCTGATTCAAATACTTGCTTATTGTAATATGCTTACTCATTCTTGGTTGTAACCATATCCCTTATATTCATCATGTGTGAATGATTATGCTTTGTTAAGTTTATTTCCCCAAAGTGATGGAACTCTTTAGTTCTCATCCCAGTTGCCTCCTCTTTTCCCTTCCATAGTAAAGTCTCTCTATTGACCCTTGGGTCATAGATAGCTCATAAACTCATAGGTATTGATAGAACCTCCCCCCCCCCCCTTTGGTCTGGATAGAACCAATAGGATTTAAACTCATAGGTCTGAATAAAACCTTCTCCCCTCACAGGTCTGGATAGAACCTTCTCCCCTTTTGGTCTGAATAGAACCAATAGAATTTACCCTCATAGGTCGGGATAGAACCTTCTCCCCTTTTGGTCTGGATAGAACCAATAGAATTTACCCTCATAGGTTTGGATATAACCTTCTCCCCTTTTAGTCTGGATAGAACCAATAGGATTTAAACTTATAGGTCTGGATAGAACCTTCTCCCCTTTTGGTCTCGATAGAACCAATAGGATTTAAACTCATAGGTCTGAATAGAACCTTCTCCCCTTTTGGTCTGGATAGAACAAATAGGATTTAAACTCATAGGTCAGGATAGAACCTTCTCCCCTTTTGGTCTGGATAGAACCAATAGGATTTAAACTCGTAGGTCTGGATAGAACCTTCTCCCTCTTTTGGTCTGGAAAGAACCAATTGATCCTTATTTTGTAGTTCGTGCCTGAACTACGACCGCTTTGATTTCTCGTTGGATAATGAGAATACGTAGGCATAAGATGCGATATCTTGACGAGCAACCTTCCCCCTTCTTCCTCGTTTTGGTCTGGATAGAACCAATTGGTCTTACAACATAGAGATAGGTTGAGTTTGGTTAACTCTATGTAAGAATCATGGAAATGATTTCTTACTCCCCTTTCTTGAGTGTTCAATGTAGATCTAGAGAGTTTGGATAAACTCTACACAAGCATGGATATGTTTGTTCCCCTTTGGACCTTGATCATAATCAGGTGTTCATCCATCCCTAGTGAGGTGGACTACGATTGCTCTGATTTTATCCTAGTAAGGATACATAGGCAGAGGACGCGACGTCGTTGCGAGCAAACTTAGAAACAATCTTTAGGTCTTTACCTACACCTTTTACCCAATCCCAATCCATAGCAAACATTTAGCAAACTTAGCATACAAACAAACAAAAGGTTCTTGTAGAGTACTACAGATGTTTAGGATGTGAAATACCTACCCTAGGCATAACCAACCCCCGATCCCTGAATCTCTTAGCGTTGTTGTTACATCGCGCAAAAGGTTATTTCTTTCTTTAGACCTTTTCTTTGGATAAATTAAAGTCCGGTTGTGAATTTAAGAATTAAGATTCAAGTTAATGAATAGCTTGGTATCACGATTCTCACCGCAACACCTGGGTCCAGCTTATCACTTAGTATCAATCCCCCCCCCCCTACAACAACACAACAATAATAATATAATGCTGAAAAATAAAATGCAGGAACGTAACGCTAAAGTACAACAAGTATGTACAAAACCCAAAAAGATAAACATACAAGCGCTAGGATTGACTCGCATAGGGAACCGTTGGAGTCCCTAGCAGAGTCGCCAACTGTCGCTACTGCGAAAAAAGGTGTTGGAAAAGATAGAAGAGTCGCCACCTATCGTTATTTATCCCGAAGGAGGGAAGGGAAACGATCACGAAAAACATAGCGAAAAGGGATAAGATCGGTCATCGCAACCAAATCTCGGGTTCGGGAGTCAATTATGCAAGGGGAAGGTATTAGCACCCCTCACGTCTGTTGTACTCAACGGGATCCATGCTTGTTTTGTTTATCTAAAAGGGTTGTTTATCTATCTACGCTAATGGTCTGGGTTAAAAGAAAGAAAAGTGACTCGACAGAGTGTCGCTTCTCTGGGCCTACGTATTCCCTCGTGCAATGGGAAAGTCAGAGTCAACGTAGTTCGGCTAACTACGAGTGAAAGACGGGGGAAGGTTGCTCGCTAAGACATCGCATCTTGTGCCTACGTACTCTCAACAGGTATGAGAGATCAGAGCGAACGTAGTTCGGGATAAAATGGAACACAGGTTTGTTCAACTGTTTTTCACCCGAGTAAGGTTAACAGGTAGTTCCAGTAGTTAGGGACAACGCCTGTTTGCGATAGAACTAAGAGTTAACAACACTCTTTTATCTGAAAAGATTTTCTAGATTAGAGGGCTCCAAAGGGAAAAAGGAGTTTGGTGTTTGTTTTGATGTATTTTAAGGGAGAAGTGTTTTTAAAGAATGTTTGTAATTCATACTGCACTAGAGACTATGAATTAGGAACGAATGCGTCACATATCGTCCAAAGGACATATGCTAACACTCTAGATGATTGAGAGGAAACCACACAATCATCATTTCTCAAGTAGCTTAGGGCTCGTAACGTACAATACAAATTTTCCTTTATTATGTGATTTATTATTGTTTGAAGATGAGAAGAGAGAAAAGGACACTACAGGGGACTAATCAAAACCCTAATGTTGGCATGCGAGATGGTCCTAATATTGATGTTTGAAGGGGAATATATCTTATATGTTATCATGCAAGGGCTTCAACCTAAAGTTCTATCATCACTCCTTAAACAAGGAAGTGAGAGTCCTAAGGGAACATGTCAAAGGAAAGCAAAACAAAACTATCAAGCAGATGAATTATAAAATGTGAATGCATATACAATGCAACAATACAAGCAAAGGGAGACCAGCTCAACCTTTAATGCAAACATGAGATGCAAACAGAAAAAGCACACAAGCAAAGGGAGACTAGCTTAACCTTTAAATGCAAACATGCAAGTCAAAAGAGAAAGCTATCAAGCCTATCCTACTTTTAATGCACAACATCACACAATCATGGAGATGGAAGGACAAACAAAAGGAGGGAATCAAAGTGAAATAAACTCACTAAGCCCATTGTGTATCAACACAAGAGTCCACAAAGGCTCAACTTCTTTATGGAATGCACAAAATTCCTCCTCAGGATGAATTAGGCTCTCACAAGAAGGATCCTAAGAGTGTAGGACAGATAGGAAGGAATGAAGAGAAGGATTATGGGAGGCAAAGTAAGATCCACAGGAACTTACTATGGCACTCGACCATGTTCGTCATACAAGGATATTCCTCAAAGGATCTACCACTCATGGAATACACAGAGTTATTCCACAAGAAGAAATAGGCTCTCACAAATGGGATCCTTAAATCATAGAACTAAGGAAGGAATGAGAATAAGCATAGTGAAAACCAAAGAGAACTCACCATGTTCAATGTGCATCAGCACAAGAGTCCATCAAAGGCTCAAACTTCTTATGGAATGCATAGAATTCCTCCACAGGAGGAATCAGGCTCTCACAAGAAGGATCCTAAGAATATAGGACACGAGAAGAAGGTGTGTACAAAGTACTTGAATCCTCAAGGCTCAACTTCTTTATGGAATGCACATAATTCCTCCACCAGAAGAATCAGGCTCTCACAAGAAGGATCCTAATATCACATGATTTGGAAAGAAGAGTGGAGGATGAGGATTGGAAGCAAAGTAAGGTCCACAAGAACTTATTATGGCACTCAACCAATCTCATTACATTCAAAGTCCTAAATTGTTCAACTTCTTTATGGAATGCACAAAATTCCTCCATAAGAGGAATTAAGCTCTCACAAGAAGGATCCAAATATCATAGGACTTGGAAAGACTAATGGAAAAGGTCCTAAATGAAGCCTAGCTTAGGAACTAGTTAGGAACATGGTTTAAACATGTAAATGCACTTACAAGTGTCTTAATATGTCTAGGGTATGGATAAGGGAGAATGGGATGCACAAGCATTGCACAAGGATCACCTAAAATGGAAACTATGTCAAAGGTATGGTGAGAACTACCCTAATGAAGGTCAGAAAGCTAAAATCGACTAAAACTAGTAAAGCACATCTAAAAAATCTAGGAAATTTCCTAGGGTACCCTTATAGTGTTAGTAACCAAGGGTTAAAATTTGGGAGCACAACTCTAAGCCTAGGTATGTTAATGGAAGGCAAAATGTTGAGGTGCTCTATGGACAAGGCAAAGGAAGAGGGTCCTAAAGAACTAAACCAAAACCTATCCAAATGGCTTCTAAAAAATAAGATAAAAATACTACAATATCAATTGAATTCTCAAGATTAGGAACACAAAAAATGAGAATTTTATTTGATGTTTAGCTAAGGAAATAAAATTCTAGAAGTGAACATACAATTATTTTTATTCATTAAAAGCATATCAAATGAAACATACACAACTAATTGAAAAAGAATTTAAACTGCAATTAAAAAATATGAAAAATTAAAGAAAATGTCAAATTACCTAGATAAGTTTGTTCATGATTTATTGCATTTATTTAACATTTTTTATGAATTAAAAATGAAGCAGCAAAATAAAATGAAAACAAAGGAAAAGAAATGAAAAAGAATAAAAATGTGGTGTAGTTAGCAAGTGATATGCGTGCAAATCATTGGGCTTGCTGAGAGGGGTGTGTGATTAGCAGTAAAGCCCAGTCCAACAATGGGAAGTCAGCTAAACCAAAGATTCAATCACGGCCACACATTCGCCAGACTAGTCAAAGATCCCATGGTCGAGAGTGTGACACACAAGCATCAGGATTTTAACATAAAATGAGAACAAACCATAGCCTCACGATCTAAAGACTAGTCCATCATCTGATGGCTATGGTGTGTGCATAGGAAACACACCATTTCATTAAAGTATGGTCAGCAAGATCTAAGCCACACAATACAACTTGAGTCAAACTATCCTAGGGTTAATGCGCTGCCACGTGATCATCAGAAATTCAACATATAATGAAATCAAAACGAGGCTGTTAGATTAAATCACAATCAATGGTCAAGCACAAATCTAAGGGACCTAATCTCGCCATATATCATCATCAACATTTGAATGTGAGAAAAGGGGAAAAAGTGCAAACGGCGGCCGGAGGGACTTCCGGTCGTCTTCTCCGGCCACGATGAACAGTGGCGCGCATGAAAACTCAATCAAACTTTACGATTCTTGCACCAAACGATTCCTCTCACTGCATAGATCACTAATCCACCTCTCAAAATCATTTTTACTCTAAAATCAAGCCGAACCGAATCCAACAAGAAAACGTGCCATGTCAAAAATTGTTGCAATCAAGCATCTAACCTAACCTAAATCAATCTATGCCTCTCAAGGATCCTAACCACATGAAAATTGAGTTCTAATTCATCAAGAATAGTGAGTAAAGTTTAAGAATAGGAACTTGATTAGAAGCTTGCACAGAGATGTGAATTGATGTTGATTCTTGCTCCAATTGATCCAGAAAGCTTCTATGGATCCTCCTAGAGCTCTTGATGATCTTGAATTGAATTGAATGTGCTTGATTCTTGAAAATTCAATTTCACTTTCACCTTCACTTATCTAACTGCTTCTAACAGAAATTTGCACCAATCTTCATCCATCCAATCATGGAAATACTCTAGAGTTTATATAGAATTGAATGGGAATGGATTTGTTGCCCAATTGTGTCTGTAATTGAAAATGGATATCCAACTTTTTTGACACTTGGAGGCCCATGGAAGTGCACGAATTTGGCTTGCAAATGCTCTCAAGCTTGCTCACATCAGTTGCTGGTTGTGTAATGTAGTTCAATGGATATGATTTGCTCCTTGTTTTGGATCAATAGTATATTTTGAAAGTGTTACTTCAAGATGAAGTAACATATGAAATGTCATGTTTCATTGGCTCAAATTGCAAATCCCCAAATTCCATTATGTTTGAAATGTGAAATGCACTCATAATATGCACAAATTTGCACACCTTTGGTCCATTATGAATTTATTTGAATTTTTTTACTTTTAATGGCTTTTAATGTTCTTTTCATGAAAGTTTCTTCATCAAATCTTTAATCCAAGCCATATAAATGGTTCCTTGATGTTTGGTTGAGCAAATGACCCTACTTTGAGCAACTTTCAAGTTGGAAACATTTTCATTTGAGGTATGCAAAATGGTGAAATGGACCTATAACCAAAAGTGACCTATAATCAAAGTTTCCCAAAATACCCTTGCCTTGTAAGCTACATATCTTGAGTTATATAAATCCAATGAAGGACTTCTAGTAATCTTTGGAAAGCTAAGATCACGAGGAAAAACTCTCATGTTTGGGTCAAGAATAGGATAGACATCCCTCAAGGTAAAAAATGTCATAAAATTTGGTTGACTTTCAAGGACCAAAATCACATTCATCTGATGACCTGTAACTTGTCTGCTTCATATCTTGAGTTCTATAATTCCTATCAAGGACTTCTAGTACTCAAAATAAAGCTATGAATATTCTCTACATGTCTCATGTTGGAGTCAAGATGAGATGAGACTTGCATCTTGAGTTATGTTGTCTTGAAGTTAGGAACTAAACCAGGGGATTTTACACGGTCAAACTTAGAAACCCTAGCTTAGTAAGTTCTCACACTCTTGAATATTGATGAATTGACCTTGGAATAATCTCTTAGGTGTCTCAACACAACATTCAATGATCATAGTTGCTTGGAATTGAGTCTTAATCTCCTCAAGACTCACAGTTGACTTAGGGTTAACCAAATGAAAACCCTAGCTGCACGACCTTTGGCTGTGGCCTCTTGTATTGGATATAATGACTTGTATAAGCTCCTTAATGACCCTCAAGGCATTCAATGAGCTCTCATAATGGATTCCACCCATAGCCATGGATTCAATATCATCAGATAATCTTCATTGACTCCCAAGATAGGAGGTAGGCACACTTGTATCCATTCCCTTTTCCCAAGGAGCTTTGACTTCTTCATGAAGGCTTGTTGAGGATGATAACTTGACTGTAGCTTCTTGATGGGCCCTAGAACCTTTGGTATCCCCTTCTAGATAGGCACATATCTTGATCCCCTGCACAAATGACAATGCAATGCATATGCTAATGCTATAGTGAATGCAATGAAACATAAGCTAGGTACAGAAAAAGGTTGGGCAAATTTTGGGGTGCAACATTGACCATCATCGAGATGGGCTTCACTAGTAAAAACTAATGGAGTTGCAAGTTCTTTACCTCTGTCAGAGGTGTTCTTCTCTTACGCTTTCTGCTTACTAGTATAACCCAAACCGGCTCCATTTTTGTTGACAGGCAGCTCCAACACTTTGCCCTATCCTCGAGGGTGTCCTTTTTTAGTAACCGTCTTCGCATCCTTCCAAGTTACAATTGAAGACACAGGCTTCTCATGAATCATCTTATTGTTAATTACTTCAAAGGCATAGAATGGAGTCTTATGCACTTCACCTCCTACCTCAACATATCGAAAAGAAGCTAGATGGCTCACAAGAACATCTTTTTCGCCTTCAATGACAACCATTTGGTTGTTAATCATGAACTTGACTCGTTGATGAAGGGTTGACGTTACAGCATCACCTGAATGGATCCACGGTCGGCCGAAAAGGCAACTGTAGGTGAGATATATGTCCATTATATAAAATGTGATAATAAACATATGTGGTCCAATCTTAATTGGGAGATCAACCTCGCCAATTACAGTTCTCCTGGCTCAATCAAAAGTCTTCACAATAGTCTGACTTGGCTTCATCACAAGCCCTTCAATCGACAACTTACACAATGAATTTTTAGGTAACACGTTCAGTGATGATCCAGTATCCACTAGAACTCGAGAGAACATAACATCTACACACTCCACAGAGATGTGCAAGGCCTTGTTATGATTCTTACCCTTAGGGGGTAATTCACCATTATTGAAACTCAGAATATGGCCTAAAGTTATGTTCCCTACCACTTCTTCAAACTGTACAACTGATATTTCTTGAGGCACATGAACGAACTTCAAGAATTTCAATAATGCCTCCTAGTGAGCTTTTGAACACATCAACAATGACATCATGGAGATTTTTGAAGGAGTTTGATTGAGCTGGTCAATCACTTTGTAATCACTTTTTTGTATGATCCTTAGAAACTCCTCTGCTTCTTCATTAGAGACAACCTTTTACTTGGAGGACTGCCCCTATTCAACGGTGCCCTGTTTTCCAGTATCTTTATTAACATTACCACGGTTATTAACGGGTGATGTTGTTGGTGCAAAAATTCTACCATTTCTGGTGACACCACCAGTTCCCATAATGTTTTCCACTGTTTTGTTTTCTTGTAGAATGTCCTCATCTCTAACCTTCTGTCCATTAAGAAAAACATCTTGGTCGTGTAACCAAGGAACAACTTTTGTGTTATCGTAAGGAAACAGAGTTGGAGTTGAGATGACGAGTTGGTTCATCGAGGATGGAGACATAGGTATTTCAATTAGATCATAAGGTATGCTTAGAGGCTTTCCATCTTGACCACGAGGGAGCACATATGATTCATCATAAGGTATTTGTAAAGGGATATGAATCTATTTGTACATATTATCCCAATGTTCTTCATCACAAGGAATTATTAACAGAATACAAGCCAAATTATTGGGAAGGTTCCATGATTCACCTTCATCATCATATGGTATATCCAACGATTCAAAAGGAATATTAAGAGTGGAAATTTCTCCAGCCTTTGAGATCTGTTCTACCACTAGTACACCTTGATCAATCAAACATTGGATACCTTTCTTCAGCTCAGTACATTCTTGAGGATTACTCGTACAAATGTGACAATCGGCTGGACAATCAGGATAAATATTTTTCAAAAAGAGTTGCTCTTTAATAGTTGAGACATGTGTCTTTAATTTATCAATGTTTGAAATTAGTTGAATCCCTCTAGAGCCCTCGATCATATTTGTGGAGTGATGATGAGACGACATCAAATTTGTTTTGATATTTGGAGTGTTTCTAGTAAAATTAATCGTTTTTGAGTCAGTAAAGTCTTGGACAACATACTTTAGCGTTTTGCAATTTTTGATGTTGTGGCCTGGGGCGCCAGAATAAAATTCACTGTGTGCATTAGCATCATAACCAGGGGGAAGCACAGCTAGAGGGTCCCTCATTTCCCTTATTTGCACTAACCCTCCTTTTAACAGGTACGAAAGTAATCTGGCATACATTGATGGAATCAGATCAAATCTTTTCTCTGGCCTTCTTTATCTCTATTGACCTTGATGCTGGTTCTGACGTGGTTTGTATGGTTGTTATTGTCGAACTTGTTGTTTAGCCACAGGCTGGCTAGCGGGAATAGAAAGTGATTGTTGGGGTGTAACAACAGCAATATGGTGGTAACCTTGATGAGTTTTTCCATTTTCCATAAAAGCGGCATTGGCTTCTCCTTCCTACTTCTTTATGAATCCTTGATACGACTTTTTGGGCACGCTCGAGGATCCACTAACACCGAAACACACTGCGCATTTGGCTCTGATTGCACATGTTCATTGTCGTTTAATTGTTATTTTCTTACATTATGCTTGTGTTTTGTCTTATTTTCAGGTACATTTCCTACTAAGAGCCTTCCAGGAAGAATTGGAGCAAAAAGAGTAGAAAACAGAGTTTTCGGTGAAAATTACACACATGGCGTTCCACATGGCGTTGGCCATGGGAGTAGCCATGATGCTTAGGGTTTCTCCCACGTTCTAATGGTTACAAAACTCGATCTCCCAAATTTGGTACAATGGCGGACGCTGTGTCTAGATGGTGGGCGCCATCTTTGATTTTGGTGGTCCAGTCAAGGACGGTTGGAAAATAAGGCCATGACTAGATATTTTCTCTCCCGCGATTCTTGAAGGTTCAACTTGACGCTCAAGGTATTATTTCACTATAAATAGGACTTAGTTCTTCATTTTCTAGCATCCAATCTTAGTTCTCCACGTAGGCATAAATCAAGTTGTTAAAAGTATTAATCTGTCACATCGAGGGGTTATTGCACTATTGTTGTAAGCGAGGTTGGAGCATCGTAGCATAGAAGTTTAATCTTGCCGTCATTTTACTTTCCAAGTCAGCTTTACTTTCCAGCACTGTACCAGATTCAAGTCTCCGATTTGGAGCAGATTTTTTAATTCTATTCGCAGTTTTATCTTTATTCGCATTGTCTTCCGCCTTTCTATAAATTGTTTAATTTTCCGTCTAATTTACATATCACTTTATTTCAAAAGATTCATTTTCTAAACTAAACTTAAATGTGACACTCTCGCTCTTACTTTTGAAAACCAATCACGCGCGTATTTATCTCCCTAAATGATTTATTCTACAAACAAATTCATTATTATGTTTACCACTATCATGTCTAGCTAATTCTGTTGTGCTGCGATGTGAGGGTCGTTGTTTCGATGGTACTACATATGTTGTATTTGTAGAAATACTTTAGGGGCTGTTTCGGATTTTAAATCAACTTTTCTGAACTTAAATTGATCATCCATTAGGTGAACAGGACCGTATTTTTGTTTACGTAATAACCATGACTATGTCGGGCAAGATCAAAAGTCATCCGACACTTTAGATAAGAGTTGGTTTGTTTTTAATTGGTAAAAAAAATCGAAAGGACTTTATTAATTAATTAGGAAAGTTTGGTATTATTAGAAAGTGATTTTAAAACTATTTTCAGATGTGTTTATAGATTTAGGATCCGGTTGGCCGAGCATGTGCCGGAAACCCTTTGATATTGAAAGTTTCCACTCAAAAACACTTTTTAACTGAGTCTTAGAGATAGTTATATAAAAAAATATTTTTCACATTAACCCGCAAGATACGACCAGTGTAGCGTGAGCGGCTGGTATAGATTAAAGCTTAGCTCCAATTCTGATTACGCTAATGCGACGATTCCTTTTTAATTAACTCTTTTTCGAGGAACAAAATATTGCACCACAAGTATTACTACTTAGAAAATAAAAGTATTGTTTGACCGTTAAGAATTACATTCTAGTATGCTTCATTCTGAATTTCAATTCATTTCTTAGTTATTTATTCTATGCGTATTATGCTCTATTTTCACTAGCTTTAGATAAACAAAGTAATAATAGTAATCAATAGATTGACATCGGGTCTATATGGGATCGATAATATTTTATATTACTCCGACGTACTTCGTATACTTACGGATAGCACGCATCACTAATATTATGATAGAATTTACTCTCGCATCCCGACCTTAGGGTCATTTTCAGAAAGAGTATGTTACTTTTCCATTCTACCGCAAACAGGCATCGACCCTAATTGCTGGAATGGGAACTTAACGTCACTCATAAAAAACACTTCACAATTTGTGAGCCGAACTACGGTTGCTCTAATTTCTCATACCATATGAGGATACGTAGGCACAAGACAGAGATGTCTTGGCGAGCAACCAACCTTCCTTTTTACCTGTAGTTTTCCAAACTATGTTGACTTTGAATTTCCCATTGCATGAGGGAATACATAGGCATAACGCAAAAACGTCATATCGAGTCTCCGTTTCTTTTTCCTTTCTCATTTCCGTTTAGCAGTATGCTTTATATAACACACCTTTTGATTAGACAACAAACAAGGATCTTGTTGAGTTATACAAAGGACGCGAGGGGGTGCTTATGCATTCCTCTTGTGTAATCGATTCCCTCAGGACAAATGACGTTCAATGGCTACTCTTCTATTTTGCCTCCGGTTGTTTTCCGCAGTGGCAACAATCATTATTAAGGAAGAACTTGGATGTCGATTTTCTCAGAGTCTTCTTATCAAGAGTTGTAGTATTAGCTGGGTATTCCTGGTTTCGTAAATAGTTCTTGATGTCATGAAACCATGGTTTTCCATCAGTTTCTTCTTCAGCCAATTGGCAGTAGGCAGGCTCAATCTTACGTTCAATCTAGATAAGTGGCGCTTCATTAATGAATCTGACTTTCCACATCGAGGATAGCATAGCCAAGACATCATCTATATGGTTTTCAGTTCTTGAGACTTGTCGGAAAGTGACCTCATCAGAGTATTTGATCAACTCCACAATATAAGCACGATACAGAATCAACTTTTAGTCATGGGTCTCCCATTCACCCTTGACGTGGTATATCATCTCCGCTAACTTCAAGAATTTTGATTCGAAGATCAATGGATGCCTCAATTCCTAGAATGCACGCTTCATATTCTTCAATGCTATTTGTAAATTCAAAACATTACCTTGTTGTGAACGGAGTATAACTACCATCGGGATTCATCAAAACGATACATATGCCATGCCCACTATAATTAGAGGAACCATCAAACATCATCTTTAAACGGGAACCTGGCTCGGGACCTTCATCAGGACCTTGTTCTTTACAATCTTTCTTTACCAACATAATGTCTTCGTCAGGACAGTCAAATTCAGAGGCTCATAGTCTTCAACAGGTTGATCTGCAAGGTAATCTAACAAGATACTTCCCTTGATAGTCTTTTGGGTTACATATTAGATGCCGTATTCAAATAAAAACATATGCCAACGAGCGAGTCTTTCATTCTGGGTAGGATTTTCAAAAATATAGTTTATTAGATCCATTTTAGAGATCAACAAAATAGTATGAAAAATCATGTATTTCTTGAGAAGTTTGGCAGCCCATGTTAACGCACAACATGTCTTTTCCAAAAGTGAATATCGGCTCTCACAATCGGTAAACTTCTTGCTCAAATAATAGATGGTGTGTTCTTTTTATCCAGTCTCATCGTATTGGCCCAAGACGTAACCCATAGATCCCTCGAGAACAGTCATATAGATGAAGACATGCTTTCCTGGAATAGGTGGAATCAAATGGGAGGCTCATGAAAATAACCCATAATCTTCTCAAAATCTTGTTAACAATCAAAATTCTAATCGATGATTTTATCCATGCGGAGTAGCTTGAAAATTGGTTCACATGTAGCGGTCATATTGGAGATGAATCTGGAAATGTAATTCAGGCGCCCAAGAAAACCTCTAACTTGCTTTTTATTTTGTGGAGCTGGCATTTCTTGGATTGCTCGGACTTTGTCGGGGTATACTTTGATTTCTCATTGACTAAAAATAAACCCAAGCCACTTTCCAAATCTATCACCAAAAGTGCACTTAGCAAGATTCAACCTCAACTGGTATTTTCTGAGTAGTCCGAATAACTTCAACAGATAATCCAAGTGGTCCTCTTCGCTCTGATATTTTGCAATCATATCATCGACATGCACCTCGATCTCCTAATACATCATGTCATGAAAGAGGGTTACCATCTCCCTTTGATAGGTTTCCCCTGCGTTCTTCAGACAAATGGGCATAACCTTATAACAATAGGTTCCCTAAGGAGTAATGAATATGTTCTTTTCCATGTCGTCAAGATCCATCTTAATCTGGTTATAACTGGAGAAGCCATCCATGAAAAAGAAAATTGTGAAGCAAGAGGTATTTTCCACAAGTGTGTTAATATGTTGCAGAGGGAAATCGTGCTTCGGACTAGCTTTGTTCAAATCTCGCTAGTCTATGCACATTCTAACTTTACCATCCTTTTTAGGTACTGACACGATATTAGCTACCCATTCAGAGTACTTCGCAACTGTTAGGAAACCTGCATCAAGCTGCCTTTTAACCTCATCTCAAATCTTTAGATCCATGTCTAGTCTAGTTCTTCGAAGTTTCTACTTTACAGGTGGGCATGCTGGTTTAAGCGACAATTTGTGTATAACAATATCTATGTCGAAATCGGGCATATCTTGATACGACCATGCAAACACATCCACGTACTCGTCTAGAAGTTTGACCAAACTTTTTCTAATGTCTTCCCCAAGCGGTGTACCAATCTTAACCTCTTTCTTTTCTTCATCGGTGCCAAGATTAATTGTCTCTACTTGTTCTTTATGTGGTTAGAGATCAGTGTATTCGTACTCAATCATTCTCGCTCGTTCGTCCAGAATATCATAATCTTCCTCACCCTCCTTTTTAGCTTGGTAAATAGGTGAATCAAATTTTGGAGTGAAAGCAATGTCATTGGATTCAACATGGTTTTGGATTATTCTGCATGTTCGAGTGATTTGATTTTATTAAAAGCACAAAGAAAATGCAAAAGGAAAAAATTTTTATGGTTTTGAAAGATTTTCATTTTGTTAAAAAGGTAAATGAACAATGAGAATTTAACAAAATGCCTTTATTGAGGATCTTTTGAATGTGCAAAGGAGGGCCCTACAAAATAGTCCAATAGCTTTGGGCAGATCTATGGAATTTTTTAAAACAATAACAAAAAGACAACAAATTACATTGACGGGGGAACGATTATTGGGAT
>CAWUDS030006658.1:2036777-2086809 GCA_963859935.3 Lathyrus sativus
TCTCAGCCATGGCATTTGGTCCCTGTTGCATTTTATTTGCATTGCATTGTTTGCATAACCATTATCATTGCATCCCAATAACGTGTGTCTGTGCTGCAGGTGCATTTGCATATTCCCTGGTTCTAGTGTCCGGACTTCTGAGTATTGATCATGGCTGGTTTGAGGATGACAGTTACCTACAAGTTACCTATCCCTGATATTACTCCCCTCCTGGGTTTGATTTCTCTTGCTGATGAGGATATCCGGAGAAGCTTCAGGCAGAGTTACAGAAGGTTGTTGAGATTGGTTCGCAAACCAATTGATGATGAACTGAATGGGCTGTATACACTGATGTAATTCTATGACCCTGCTTTGAGATGTTTCACATTCACTGACTTTATTTTAGGGCCTACCATGGAAGAGTATGCAGAGTTTATTGAGCTGCCAGTACAGAATAAAGTCCCTTTTATTCACTCTGACGCTGAGCCCAAGCTGGAAGACTTAGCTAAGGCCTTGCACATGAATGCTTCTGAGTTGGTGATGACTTCTTGGCGTGGGGTTCCAGGTTTCTCCCTCCAGTTTCTGATTGGTAAGGCTCAGGAATACGCCAAGAATGGATGTTGGGTAGTCTTTAACGCTGTTTTGGCTCTATGCATTTACGGGATAGTGATGTTTCCCAATTTCTCGAATTTTGTGGACATTGATGCATTTCATTTGTTTGCTGCTGGCAATCCTGTACCCACATTGATCGGGGATTTCTACCATTCGATGCACTACAGGAATGAGAATAGGAGAGGCAAGAACGTCTCTTGTTGTGTTCCTTTGCTGTACATGTGGTTTAAGAGCCACCTCCCCCTAAAGGGGCCGTTTGTAGATAGTGCCACTACAGCTGACTGGCCAGAGCGCCTGACGAGACTATCTTATGAAGACATTGAGTGGTTCGACCGAGACTTGCTGGGATCTGAGCTTATTTTTAGTTGTTCTGGGTATCCTAATGTTCCCTTGATAGGAAGAAAAGGGTGCATCAATTATAACCCATCTCTGTTAGTTCGCCAGTTTGGATACGCGTTGAAGAACCCACCTAGGGAGGAAGAAGTACAGGAATCTCTGTACTTCACCGGTGATTTGAATGGAGAGTTACTAGCTAAGCTTCAGCATGCTTGGATGCGCATCAACAGAAGAGGAAAACCCCTGTTGGGGAAGAATGATTGTCAGGCTTATGTACCATACAAAGTTTGGATCCAAGAGAGGGCAAAACAGTTGCTGATGCCATTTCCAGCTGCACCGGTTCATGTTCATATTCCAGTGGACGAACCAACCACTGTTACTATGGAGGTCCACGAGCGAGTTGTAAAAGAAAAGGAAGCCTTGATGAAGATCAATGAAGAGTTAGAAAAAGAACTGGCTCAGATGCGTAGTGAGAGGAATAAGGTTGTGCATTCTTTCCAACAGTAGATTGAATTAGTAAACCGGCTAGGTGCTGAATTGACTGAAGAGAAAAAGAAGCGTGAACGCCTGGGGAAAGAATTCAGAAGCTCTCATGATATGTTGGAGTCCAAAAAGAAAGCACTCGATGCCGCCCATCGGGAAATCTCTTCTTGTAACAAGACGTGGAATGCTACGCTAACCAACAACAAAAAGAGGGAAGACAAATTGAAGCAGCAAATTTCTGAACTCGAAGAACAGTTGAAGGCTAGCACCAAGAAGTATGAAGAGGAGGTGATGGCGAGATATAGTCTTCAGAACGCATTGAACAAGGCCATCGAAGGCAAGAAAGAGGCTGTGTCTCAGAAGTGGAAGCTAGAGGATCGCTTCGGAGAAGGGGCATGGGAGGAATCTGCTGGTGATTTACGACATGTTCTCAAGCGAAGAGATCTACTTGTTGAGGGTCTGCTTTCCCGACCAAGTCATCCAGAGACTAAGAGGTTATTAGAAGAGTACCAGGCATATGGGAGCACTTGACCATTTCATGTACTAATGTGTATGCTTTATTTGCATTTGTGCTGACCATCACCAGGATTGTTGGTTGAGGTCATGCCCTCTTATTGTACACTCATTGATATTGTATTCCTGATTTGATGGATTTCTCTGCAATATATGAGGTGTTTTCTATGATTTGGCTCCGAACTTCGTATTGCTATCACTGTCACCGCACTGACACATTCGCACTAGAATCGGGGAACGATATCCCTAATGCACAGACACATATTGCATTGCATTCACATTCATATTGCATTACAGGTGATTATTGAACTGTATCTCATTACCTGCACTGTACCAGGTCTTTTCAGGATTGAAAGTCAACGCCCGCATTGATACTCCACTCGCACCAACTGCAGAAGAGTTATGGATCAGATGCAGAATGAAATGCAGGATATGCGTGAGAAGCTGGCGCTATTCATGCAGACAATGGAGACCATTGTGAAAGGCCAGGAGAACTTGCAAGCTTTAGTGCAGCCTTTGCTGATAAGAAATGCTGGGCGCAGAAATGACGACCATAATTCTGTGCGAGTTGACACTATTCACGGAGATGGTACTCCTACACCAGTGGCTCCACCTGTGGTAAACATACCTGCTGTCAATATGAACAACGGCGCTGCCGCCGGGAACGGTAATGTTGGAATCAATAACGAGACTGTCGTCAACAACGTTGGGTTCGGAGATGTCAATCTGGGTGGTGATAATATGGGAGGTAATGGCTTCGGTAATAATGGTTTCGGCTTTAATGACCAGGGGTTCGATCATGCTGGGAAGTACGGCTTCAATGCTCAAGGCTTCGGACAGGACGGATTTGGTATGACTAATTAGGGGTATGGCGGATTCGGAAATGGAAATGGTGTCGGGATGATGTCTTTTGGACCGGCCGGAGTCACTCCGGGGTATGGTAACAGGGGGCGAGGCCCTGTAATGAATCAGACTAGATTTGACCGTAATAACGGGTACGATGGATACAGAAATGGGAACGGTAATTGGCTAGAGGATCAGCAAGAAGATGCTTTCTCCGGTGGAGGTTTTGAAGGTCCTATGGATGACTCTCAGAGAATCAAGATGCTCGAGGAGCAGATGAAGGGGGTCGTGAATCAAAGCGCTGTTGGCTTAGATATGACCACAATGGGTCTGGTGCCTGGCCTGAGGGTACCACTAAAATTTAAAGCTCCCACATTCGACAAATATAAGGGGGATACCTGTCCAAAGGTGCATGTGCAATCATATTACAGAAGGATGTCGGTGTATTCAAACGATGAGAGGATGCTGATGCATTTCTTTCAAGATAGCCTGTCTGGTCCTTCCCTTGAATGGTATATGGGGTTGGAGCCAACACAGATAAAGACATGGAAGCAGCTGGCTAAAGCGTTTGTGGCTCACTATAAGTACAACAGTGACTTGGCACCCAACCGGGTCCAATTGCAGGGATTGTCCCAGAAGAAGGGCGAGAGCTTCAAAGAGTATGCGCAGAGATGGTGCGACATGGCTGCTCGAGTTCATCCTCCTTTGGAGGACAAAGAAATGAATGATATGTTCATAGGAACATTTACTGGTATGTTTTATGACAAGCTGTTTCACACGTCCTTAGGCAGTTTCTCCGACTTAATCCTGATGGGTGAGAAGATTGAAAGCAACATTAAACAGGGAAGATTCCAAGCTGAGGAATCCACTTCAGCTGGCAGTAACAGAAGGGCTTTCGGTGGGCGCCGTCAAGGTGATGCAAGTGCAGTGTTTGGGGGACGAGGCCGAGGCCGGGGCAGAGGTCGAAATCAGTACAATCAGCCGCAGCAGGTGGCAAGTGTCACCATTCCATTTCAACAACAACAACAACAGCCACAACAGGGGGTACATCCTGCCCAACGCAGAATCCAGGGGGGCAGACCAAAGAGGGTGTTTGAAACTCCTCCTTCAATGTATGCAAAATTGCTATAGACGTTACTGGGTTTAAACTTGGTGGAAAAAAGGACTATGGCGCCAGTAACAGGCACTCCGCCGTACGACTTTGACGCGAACAAGCACTGTGAAATCCACTCCGGGGCTCCGGGCCACGATGTAGAGAGTTGCCACGCGTTCAAACATATGTGCAGGATCTATTGGATAGTAAGGCTATCAACTTTGGACAGGCAGGTCCGAACATAGTGCAAAAGCCCATGCCCAATCATGGGGCAAATGCTATTTTAACTGAGGAGGGTTTGAACTTGATCATGAATGTTGATGATCTAAAGACACCGTTGTGCGAGATAAAAAGCAGGTTATTGCAAGGAGGTGTGTATCCGGGCTGCGATGAGTTTTGTTTAGAGTGTTGGACCCATGCTGGGGGTTGTGCTGAATTGAAGAAGGGTATTCAGACCTTGATAGATGGAGGCACATTGCAATTCGACAGAACGGCAGTTGAAGAACCTGCAGAGTTATCAGCGAATGAGCAAAGTGATGTAGCTACTGTGATGATTCCCCGAAAAACAATAACTATAACGGCGCCGGCCAGGCGACCGCCGATCACTATCACCAAGGCAGGACCAATCCCTTACGAGAGCACTAAGGCAGTACCCTGGACCTATGGGTTGGAAGCATACTGTGATGGGGTGAAAATTGATGTTAGTAAGCAGGCGGTTGAGGTTGTAGACAATGTCGTCGGTACCGGAGTGATGACGAGAAGTGGGAGAATTTTTATATCGCCTGAGGTAGAGGCTGAACGACTGGCGAAAGGAAAAGGAAAGATGAATGAGAGTGTCCCTGTGCAGAGGAACGAAAAAGAAACGTCGTTGAAGGATGTGGAAGAGTTTATGCGCCTTATTCGTAAGAGTGATTATAAGATTGTTGAGCACCTTCAACAGACGCCATCAAAAATATCCATAATGTCGTTGCTATTGTGTTCCGAAGCTCATAGGAATGCATTGTTGAAAGTTCTGGATACTTCCTTCGTACCCCAAGATGTTTCTGTGAATCAGTTAGAAGGGGTGTTGGCACATGTGAACGCAGGCCATAGCTTGGGATTTACAGACTTTTATTTGACCCCGAAAGGGAGAGAGCATAACATGGCGTTGCACGTCTCAGTTGAGTGTAGGGGCTCAGTCATGTCGCATGTACTGGTAGATATCGGATCTTCCTTAAACGTGCTGCCCAAGAAAGCAATGATGAAATTGGACGTCAGGGGAATCCTTTGTACGCCTAGTGACTTGGTGGTCAGGGCATTTGATGGTACGCGAAGAACAGTCTTTGGATCCATAACGTTGCCTCTACAGGTGGGGCCGGAGGTTTTCGCAACTGAATTTTACATTATAGACATACAGCCCGCATACAGCTGCCTTCTCGGACGACCTTGGATCCATGGTGCTGGGGCAGTCACATCTACCTTGCACCAAAAGCTAAAATACATGGTAGGGGACAGTGTGGTCACAGTCTGTGGAGAAGAAGATATATTGGTTAGCCATCTGTCATCATTCAAGTATGTAGAAGTCGACGGCGAGATTCATGAAACACCCTGTCAAGCCTTTGAAGGGTTGCGCATCCAAGACAAAGTTCCGGGACCGAGTAAAGCATCAGAGGTGGCCGTCTCATCATACAAGGAAGCTCAGGCTCTAGTGGAGACGGGTGATACAAAAGGCTGGGGCAAGGTGCTGGATATTCCCGTGAAGATGGACAGATTTGGGCTGGGATATCAACCGTCGTCATCAACGCCTACTGCAGGGGCACCCCGTTTCAAAGGACCGATAACAATCACCGCTAGTGGATTGTATCACGAGGCCATCAACGTTGTTTCAGATTCCGAAGAAGGAGACAGTGACTGCGACATGGACGCCTGGATTCAGCCGAGCGTGCCAGGACAAGGATTATGCAATTGGTCTATTCAGGAGATTGTTCCTGTGACTCACAAACAGTAATACTTTGTTTTCTTAATTGTTGAACAATCCGGTGCCTTACCCGGGGCATCGTGATTTTGCTTAGGGTCGTGCTGTTATGTACATTGCGTTGTTTAATCATTAAATAAAAGGCGTTTTTTCATGTACAAATATTGCGATCTCTGTTTTTCCTGTTTTGTGTTTTACAATAAAATGGCAACGTGGTTATTCGCTTTATACGCATTTTGAAGCATTTAACCATTCATTTTGCAGGATAACATTTTCAGATGACATCATTGAACCGCCTATGACTCGTTTCGACTTTGAGCACCCGGTATTTCAGACCGAAGAAGAGATTGTTGAAGATGGCGACGTTCCAGAAGAATTGTCTTGGTTGGTGAAGCAAGAAGAACGAGTCATTCTGCCTCATGAGGAGGTCATTAAAATTATTAACCTGGGGTCGGAAGGGGTTGAAAAGAACATCCGTATAGGAGCCGCGCTGCAGAGCGACGTCAAGCGAAGACTGGTTGAAATGCTCGGAGAGTATAGTGATGTGTTTGCTTGGTCGTATGAGGACATGCCTGGGCTTGATACAGATATGGTTGTGCACCGTCTGCTGCTAAAAGAAGAATGCCCGCCGGTTAAGCAGAAGCTTCGCAGAACTAGGCGAGATATGGCAGTGAAAATTAAAGAGGAGGTTCAAAAATAGTGGGATGCTAGTTTCCTAGCTGTTACAAAATATCCCTCATGGGTCGCTAATATTGTACCAGTGCCAAAGAAAGACGGTAAAGTGAGAATGTGCGTAGATTACCGTGATTTGAACAAAGTGAGCCCGAAAGATGATTTTCCACTTCCCCACATCGATGTGCTGGTTGACAACACTGCTCAATTCTCCGTATTCTCCTTCATGGATGGCTTCTCGGGCTATAATCAGATTAAGATGGCACCAGAAGACATGGAGAAGACTAATTTCATAACACCTTGGGGAACATTTTGTTACAAAGTGATGCCCTTCGGATTGAAGAATGCTGGGGCAACGTATCAGCGTGCAATGATGAATCTTTTTCATGATATGATGCATAAGGAGATCGAAGTTTATGTCGATGATATGATTGCCAAATCCCAGACGGAGGAAGAGCATTTGGTGAATCTGTTGAAGTTATTCAAAAGGCTTAGGAAGTTCAGGCTGAGACTGAACCCTAACAAGTGCACCTTCGGGGTGAGATCAGGTAAACTGCTGGGGTTTATCGTGAGCGAAAAAGGAATAGAGGTTGATCCTGCAAAAATAAAAGCAATACAAGAGATGCCGACGCCTAAAACAGAAAAAGAGGTGCGCGGGTTTTTAGGGAGGTTGAACTACATCGCTTGGTTCATATCTCACCTGACAGCCACGTGTGAGCCATTATTCAAGCTGTTGAAAAAAGACCAGGCTGTAACATGGAATGAAAATTGTCAAAAGGCGTTCGATAAAATAAAGCAGTATTTGCAGGAGCCTCCTGTTTTGATACCCCCCGTGGCAGGGAGACCCTTAATTATGTATTTGACAGTTCTTGAGGGAAGTATGGGTTGGGTTCTCGGTCAACACGACGAGACAGGAAGAAAAGAGCATGCAATATACTACTTGAGTAAGAAGTTTACCGAATGTGAATCTCGATATTCAATGCTCGAAAAAACTTGTTGCGCGCTAGCCTGGGCCGCCAAGCGTTTGAGGCAATACATGCTGAATCATACAACCATGCTCATCTCGAAGATGGATCCTATCAAATATGTATTTGAAAAGCAGGCATTATCGGGGAGAATTGCCCGTTGGCAGATGGTTTTGACCGAATATGACATCCAGTATGTCTCGCAGAAGGCTATAAAGGGGAGTGTAGTATCTGAGTACTTGGCAGAGCAGCCTATTGAGGATTACAAATCGATGAGGTTTGATTTTCCTGACGAGGATATCATGTACTTAAAGATGAAAGATTGTGAAGAACCGTTGTCGGACGAAGGACCAGAGTTGGGTTCGAAATGGAAGTTGATCTTTGACGGAGCTGTAAACACCTACGGTAGCGGAATAGGGGCAATCATCACTACTCCACACGGGTCGCACATCCCGTTTACTGCTCGATTGACATTTCCGGTTACCAATAATGAAGCCGAATACGAAGCTTGCATCATGGGGCTTGAAGAAGCCATTGATCTGCGAATCAAAAATCTGGATGTATACGGAGACTCAACTCTGGTGGTGAATCAAATAAAAGGGGAATGGGAGACACGTCAGCCTAACTTGATACCGTACATGAATTACGCGAGGAGATTGTTGCCTTTCTTTGACAAGGTTGAATTGCATCATGTGCCGCGAGCAGAGAATCAAATGGCTGACGCCCTGGCCACTTTGTCTTCCATGTACAAAGTCAACTTCTGGAATAAGGCTCCCAGAATTGTTATCTCTCGGCTTGACAGACCCGCCTTCGTGTTTGCCATTGACGAAGCATCTGATGATAAACCGTGGTATTTTGATATCCTTAATTTCTTGAAAAATAAAGAATATCCGGCTGGGGCATCCAGTCACGATCAGAAGACTCTCAGGAGATTGGCGGGTAATTTCTACCTGAATCCGGACGGTGTCCTCTACAAGCGAAATCACGACTTGGTGCTACTACGTTGTGTAGATGAGAAAGAGGCGAAGCTGCTCATGGAGGAAATACATGAGGGTACATTTGGTACGCATGCTGGTGGGCATGCTATGACGAGGAAGCTGCTGCGGGCAGGTTATTATTGGCTGACTATGGAAACTGATTGTTTCAAGTTTGCGAAGAGGTGTCATAAGTGCCAAATCTATGCAGATAAGATCCATGTGCCTCCGAGTCCTCTGAACGTGATGTCGTCACCGTGGCCATTCTCAATGTGGGGAATCGATATGATTGGAAAAATCGAGCCGACTGCTTCTAACGGGCATCGGTTCATTCTGGTAGCAATCGATTACTTCACCAAGTGGGTGGAAGCGGCATCTTATGCGAATGTGACCAAGCAGGTGGTAGCCAGGTTCATCAAGAGAGATATAATTTGCAGATATGGAATCCCCGAGCGGATAATTATCGACAACGGTTCGAACCTGAATAACAAAATGATGAAGGAGCTGTGTCATAGTTTTAAGATCGAGCATCACAACTCCTCCCCTTATCGGCCCAAGATGAATGGCGCTGTTGAGGCGGCCAATAAGAATATAAAGAAGATTGTTCAGAAGATGATGGTGACCTATAAGGACTGGCATGAGATGCTACCTTTTGCTTTGCACGGTTGTCGTACGACGGTACGCACATCAACCGGGGCAACCCCGTTCTCGTTTGTATATGGAATGGAAGCAGTGTTACCACTGGAAGTTGAGATTCCTTCGCTGAGAGTATTACGAGATGTCCAACTAGACGAGGCATAATGGGTGAAAGACAGGTTGAATCAGCTGAGTTTAATGGATGAGAAGAGGCTAGCTTCTCTAGCATACGGTCGTTTGTACCAGAGCCGAATGAAGAAAGCATATGATAAGAAGATACATCCTCGGAGCTTTCAGACGGGCGACCTTGTGCTGAAGAGGATTCTCCCGCCACAGGCAGATCACAGGGGCAAATGGACCCCCAACTACGAAGGGCCATACGTTGTCAGAAAAGTCTTTTCAGGAGGGGCTTTATTGTTGTCCACCATGGACGGTGAAGAATTTACGTCGCCTGTGAATTCGGACGCAGTTAAAAAATACTTTGCTTGAAATTGACCCGCTGGACAGAAAAAGAGAGTCCAGGCAAATATGAGGCATCCTGGCGAACCAAAAACAGAATGAAAGGTTCGGGCAAAAGTTAGGGATAAAATTGAAAAAAATGTACACCCGCGAAGTTGAAAACCTACACTGGGCGGCTTCGGCAAAAAAGGGTATCCCGGTGAACTGAAAACCCGTAAAGGGCGGTTCACGCAAAAGTTTGGGATTTGAAAAGCAAATGAATGCGGTCCGAATCTGATACTGCGGTGCACATTGGTGCGGGAGAATATACCTGAGGGGTCGACTATCAGATACAATCTCTTCGGAAGTGTGAATACCGGGAAAGCACTAGAGTCAGGCGAGTCATAGGAGGATCAGCTCATGATGTTCGTCTGCATCCCGTTGCCGACATGTGTACAAATTTGATTTGTCATTATATTTATGCTTCTTGTGCATACTTGTATATTTGTTGTGCGTAGCTTCCTCTTTTCAGGAGTTACATTCCGTGTACAAAACTCTGCCCATTTAGGGGCCCAATCAATAAAACATGTTATTCAGTATTTGATGCTGGTTATTACGCGTAGCAAAGGAGGAGTTATTTTCCTATATTCGACAGAGTATTACCCGTAGCAGAGGCGGAGATATGTTCCTGTATTCGACAGAGTATTACCCGTAGCAAAGGCGGAGTTATGTTCCTGTATTCGACAGAGTATTACCCGTAGCAGAGGCGGAGATATGTTCCTGTATTCGACAGAGTGTTTACCCGTAGCAGAGGCGGAGATATTTTCCTGTATTCGACAGAGTATTACCCGTAGCAGAGGCGGAGATATTTTCCTTTATTCGACAGAGTTACCCGTGTTGACGGAGATGTTACCTTTGTTGACAGAGATTTTTTCCCGTATGGATAGGCGGATGAAGTTTCCTGTGATTAGACAGAAATGTTTCCCCAGCGAAAGCGCCGGGATTTTTCCGTGATGTGAGTCCTGACGGGGACAGATTGGTGTTTATTCGTGATTTGGCGAAATTTGGGTCCAGATGGGGACGAGGTTACTCTTGTGACAACAGAATCTCTATTCATGTTGACGAATTTGTCTCTCTTCTTGTGTTGATAAGGTTAGTCCAGTTGTGGACAGAGGTGTTTTGCGAAAAGTGCTCAGTACCTGGGGCGTTACATAGGTGGTTGAAGTTGAAATCAGAATTATCAGACGTCGGATTAGTTGTTGCCGTAACAACCAGATTCAGTTGGTGGATGTCGTTCCCTAAGCAGTTGGGCGGTTTATTTCTGCGGTTGGCAAATTTCCGGGTTCTTAGTATTCAACCGTCTCGTACCTCGAATATTTGAAGGCCGTTCGCGCTTCACCCAGTCAGGTCCAAGTCGCTTGAATAGGGGCAGCTGTTGCACCCTAAAATTTGCTCAACCTACTTCACTTGGTTTATGTTTCAATTGCATTAGTATTTGCATATTAGGTCATGTACATAATTAATTCATCTGCATAGCATAACATAGGCAAGCCATCCAACAAGGGACCAAATGCAATTTTTATCCCTATGGGCATATCAAGAGTTTCTTATTCAAATTCAATCTTAGCCAAGTCATCAGAAAGAAATTGAAATCTAAAGAAGTCAGTGGACCAAGCAGTGGATCTATCTCCTATCTTGAGGGTATTTGAAGACCATCAGAGAAGTTGTGAGCAAGGAATTGAGGTCATGGAGGGTATATGGACATCATGGAAGACCTAGAGAGTCATGTTGAAAGTGAGACAAGTCATTGGTGTGATTGCAAGAGCTGCAGTTGAAGACAGTCAACTAGGGTTTCATCTGGGTCAACCCTGGGTCAACCCTAGGTCAAATGCTTGATTGAAAGGCATCAAGGCCTGTTTGAAAGATGTGGGATGCCTCATTTGACATGTAGATGTGGATGTGATGTTGTGCCAAGGAGGAATCAAGAGAAATCAAGAAGAAGAGAGGTTTCTAAATTAGGGTTTCTGTGTAAAATCCCCTGGTTTAGGTCAAACTTCCAAGCAAAATAATTCAAAATTCAAGCCTCAAATGGATCTTTGGCCAACATGAAACTTGTAGAGGATCTCAATACCTTTAATTTGAGTGGTGGAAGACATCAAGGAGATTTATAGAACTCAAGTTATGGTTCTTGCAAGTTACAGGTCATCTGAGGCATCTGAAATTTGTCTGTGAAAGTTACTTGACTTCTAAGCAACTTTTACCCCTCAAGGAGCTTTCAAATGGATTTCTGGCCAACATGAAAGTTGTTCCTCATTATCTTAGCTTTCTATAAAGGTATGGTATGCCTTCATCTGATTTGTGGAACTCTACTTATGACTTTGGCAAGCAAAGGGTATTTTGGTCATTTGGAAATTATGGGTTATTTCAAGCATATGCCTAAAACTCATACTTGCAAGTCTCAAATGGAAAAATGTTCAACATCAGAGTTGTTCCAAATGATGTTTTGAGTCTAGAAAAGTGGTCATGGAAGTTTTAAAATGGGTGTAGCTCATATTTGCAAAAATGACCTAATTAAGGCATGATTTAAGTTCATTAAAGAGCCATTTTTGGGAATTTTTCATAACATGTCCAAATGGGATGAAATTATAGGTCATTTTGATTGGAATTAATGTTTTGAGAACATTGGAAATAGTGGATTTTTGAGTTATGAACAGAATTTGGAAGTTATCTCAAGTTACTTGTAAAAGAAGAAACATATGCCAAATCACAAGGGATCAATGTGTAAGGAGCTTCCAGCATCTTCCAGAACTTTCCATTCACATCCATATAAACCCTAGAGCTCATTCAATGCAGGTTTGGTGATTCATTTGGTAGAAATTTCATAGTTGCATTCCATTTTGCTTTTGTGCAAATCATATCCAAATTCTCTCAATTCTTCATCATTCTTCCAAGTTATGATTCTATCATACTCAATAACCATCACTGATCATATTACAAGCAAGATTTGAGTGAGTTGAAGCAAGATTCGTGTGCTGCAAAATTTCACATCCAAGTGCAAGAAGAGTTGGTTATGGCAATTCAAGGCATTTGAGCAAAGATCATTGCAAACAGAAGCAAGATCCACATACATTGAGTGATCCTGGATCATTGCTGGACTTGAAGTGAAGAATTCATCATCTGTTTTCATCTTTTGTACCAGGTTAGTCATCTCTCGATTTGGCCTGATTTAGTTAGCATGAAGTGTATTTGTTAGGCTAGCCATGATCTAGGTGGTTAGATGAACTTTTCTGGAGACTTTGATGAGATTTGATGGAGGTCGAGGGATGAGTATGAAAACTGTTTTGACATAGAACTCTCTTAATATTGAGTGTTAGCATTAGTTCTTTGGCTTAGGTTGATCAGTGATAGGAGGTGATTGTTTTGATATCAAGAAATTGGAGAATACTGAGATTTGTTCATGCACAATTGTTGGAGGTTGGCATCGGGTTTTGAGTTCTAGGGCACCACAATTGAAACCAATGATATGAGTGAATTCCTGGACAAATTTGGAGTGAGTTTTCTTTTTACATGTTGGAATTTGGTTAAGAACTGAGCTTGCACGAATGAGGAGAAGATGATGTGTTGAGTTCTGTTTCCATGGCTGCTGATAGAAACCCTAGGTTTAAGGTTGAAGACGAGCTGGGAAGCGTTGGATTGAATGGACTCTGTTGACTGAAATGATGATCCATCGGCCACGATTCAAAGCTGAGTTTGGAGGGAAGCTTGGTGCCTTAAGCGCACCGTTTCATTTAATTGCCCATTCTGGGCTTAATGACATCAATGCTAGCCACACCCCCTACACAGGGCCCATAGTCATTTTGAACTGCAAGCAACTGCTATTTACACCGCGCGCGTGTTTTTTTTTCCTTTTGATTTTCTGATTAAATTTTGTTTTAATTCTGGGCCTAGTTGTTTGCTATGCACACCCCTGAGTACCTGGCCCATGTGATACTGAACTGGGCGAATGTACTGCTTGCACCCCCTGGGCTTCTTGCTTTTATTTTGTTTTAATTCATTTTTTCATCATTTTATAAAATCCATAATAAATCAAAAAATGAGAGTTTTGTCATGGGAGTTTTTGCAATAGTTTAACATAGACTTGAAGAAAATTAAAATGATTAAAAAAATAATAGTTTAGCTATTTTTTCTATTTTTGCTTATATTTTACATTTTAATTGATTTTAAATAGATATAGTTTGTATATAGTTTTTGTAGAATTTCTTTTAGGTACTTCCCATAATCTTTTTAGGTCACTCTTTTTAGTATAACTAGATATGGATGTTAGGTGCCCCCTTGATTTTTATACCAATTTTTTAGGATTTATTTTAGGTAGTTTAGTTAGAAAATATTAGGCTAGTCATTTAGGGTTGTGAATATAATCTAGATAATAAAACAAGTTTCTTTTGGGTTTTCTTTAGGACAAATTAGAAGTTGGGACTATAGGGGTATTATGGGTAAGTGATAGATCCCTTAGAAAATGCTAGGAGTTCCCCTATTATATTAATGCTATTAGTCTATTTTCTATATTGGTTGATTGTGTGGTGTGCCCTTTCTAGGGTTATTGTTTGATTGTGTGGGGTATGGGGCCTGCTTGGGGTTTGGGTCTGAGCTGAAGACTTTGTTAATGAAGCCATTGAAGACCAAAGGAATGAATACCCAGTTCAGGAGTGGATGAAGATTGTACCTTGCTGGCAGCTGTTGAAGGTTATAGGCATTAGGAGCTAGGTAGAGCTTAAAGTAGAAACTTACTTCATAAACATGGAAGGTCTTGTTTGCCTCCATCCCTCTCTATGATGCAGAGTCTCTCTAGGACACTCACCCCTTCCTTTGGAAGGCTTGGTGACAGTGTCTAAGAGATAGAACTCTTGAGAGAAACATTCTACCTGTTGTTAACAGTCTGTTTGCCACCTTTGGTGGTCAACTAACTGTTTAGCATCCCAATTCATTCTTTTGATGGTTCCTCAGCTCGGAGAGTGGGACTTGAAGAAAAGCCCTGAAAGATTGAAGATAGAGACCTTGCTTGAAGGCTTGAAGATAAAGACTGATGCTTGCTTGAAGCCTGAAGATGGTTGAGGATGACTTGAAGACAGATGCTGTGCAGAATTGTTGTTTGTTGTTTACCTTTGCTGTTTATAATTTGATTGATGTATTGTTTGAATTTCCCTGACTGTATTGTTTGCCATTTAATCTGTTAGGTTGAAAGCGAATTTTGTTCGTTTTTGCCTGTTGTTTTCTAGGTTCGAGGTGAGTGGGACTCCCTTGCCTCGCTTGTATTGCTGCATCCATGCATTTTAATGCTTTATTGTATATATGCTATTGTTTCTGTTTCCGTCTATTCCCTTAGGATCTCTGTTTCTCTCTGTGCAAGAGAGGAACATGATAGACATTAGGTCTTAACCCATGCATGATAACATTAGGTTAGTCTGATTCCCTTTTCAACCATAGATTAGAGTTCTGTCTCTTCTTTCTCAAAACAAACAGAAAAACACTATAATATTTCAAACACAATAAAAGACACTTCTTCCGTAAAAGAATGTGAACTCATCAAAACGTCAATTTTGTCCGCTTGGACCAGTAATCAGAAAAACCCTTTTTCAGAAGGAGATAAAAGCAATCAAAACAGACTTGTGTCGTACGTGGCCGAACTACGTTTGCTCTGATCTTTCATGCTGTATGAAAGTACGTAGGCATAGGATGCGATATCCTAGCGAGTAACCTTCCCCTCTTTTCCGTAGGTAGGCGAACTACGTTGACTCTGATTTCTCGTTCCAGACGGGAATACGTAGGCATAAAGTGCGATACTTTACCGAGTCCCTTTCTTTCTTTTTAACCCTTAACCCTTAGTTTAGATAGAAATAACAATCCGTACCAGAAAACAAGCGTGGATCCCGTCGAGTACGACGGACGTGAGGGGTGCTAATACCTTCCCCTTGCGTAACCGACTCCCGAATCCAGGATTTGGTTGCGATGACCATTCCTTTCCCCGTTTTACGGTAGGTTTACCTCGAGCGTTTCCTTTCCCTCTGTTGGGATAAATAACGCACGGTGGCGACTCTTCTGTTCAGCCGGCGCCGATTTTCGCAGTAGCGACAGCAAGTAACTGCTTACTCCACATATCTGTTATTTCGCACGAAGGTTCTCATTCTCCGTGGCTTCCTTTATTTATACTGCTGCTATCGCGTTTTATCTCGTTTGTATTCTATGCTTAGTAGCCTTTTGAATCTTGACAGTTATTGCTTAGATTTGTGTTGGCATTGATTCCGTTTTTAATGATTAATTGCAGTAGCCAGACGTGGACAGTTACACGTGACCGTTGAAATGGCCCTTGTTCGAACACGGTGACTTTGCTCTTGGCTTTGAAATTTTCTGAATCTTAATAGGGTCTGCCAATAGTTTATAACTGCATTTGTTAATCTTGCAGCTCCAAACGAGTTAGTTGGGATAAGAAGTCTGGATTGTGCGACTTTCACTCCAACTTTGACCTGCCCTTCTTCAGGACTGTGTTGGCGTCTCCGTGGGGAAGAAATGGTGAAACATTCTCAAGGTCCCACATGTATTAATTGATCCTCTGTTGTAGTGTTAGATTTTCCTTTTAAAATGATGACTTTAATCCTTGAGCTTTAAACTTGGAACTGTTATCTTGTCTGCAATGCACCCTTATTTCGGAGAGTCTACTGCTATCAAAATTATGTAACAATTTATAGTAATCCTCCTAACCACTTATTCCTTTGTTTCTAGTGCATGCACAGTGAGGATAACATTTGGGGAGTCGTCCGTAAAACAACTTGTCGTACCAAAGATGGGGTTTGTGTGAGAAGAGTTCTTGTATTTACTGTCCAACCATTGCCATGAATAGCTTTATGCAGTCCTGATAGATTTATTTGACTTGTGTGTTGTTTACGCAGGGAAATCGAGATATGCGTAGGCAGGGGCAGCCATAAGCCTGCTATGTTTTGACTTCCTTCTTATTGACGATGTCTGATGTAAACAGGGATTAAGTCAAGGTTGTTTTAGGAACTGGTATATGTTGCACCCAAAATTTGACCAACATTTATTTAACCATCAAGAATTGTGTGAGGCTTTGAAGCTAGCCAAGAAGTTTGTTCAAGTGTTCAATGGTTGATACCTTTGTCAGAGAACTCAAGAGATCCTCAGAGGAATTGGTTGAAACCAAGGTTGTGTGTCTCATAACTTGAGAGTTGTGGGAACTCCTCAGATGATTCTGAGACTATGAGGATGGACTTGAAGCTTTGAGAAAGATTATGAGATGTCTTGAAAGCCATCATGAAGCCCCGAGAGATCATTATACAAGAATTCAGAAGATTCAACCATGAATGGTAGAATTAGGGTTTTGACTGGGTTAACCCTTGGTCAACTGATGATTTGGAGAAGGTTGAGATCTAATACAAGGGCTATGTGATCATGGAATGATGTATTGAAGTGTATGAGGATGATTCCTAGACCAACTCATCATGATTGAGGAGTTTGAGAAGTTTTAAGCTAGGGTTTCTAAGGATTGATAGTGTAAAATCCCCTAGTTTGATCCCTATCTTCCAGGCAGTTTTAGCTCAAGATGTGATTGTCATCTCATCTTCCCTACAACATGAATGTTGTAGAGATTATTCTTAGATTTAATTTGAGTAGTAGAAGTCCTTGATAGGATTTTTAGAGCTCAAGTTATGGTTTTGACAAATTACAGGTCTTCTGAGGTATGTGAATCTGGGTCCTTGAAAGTCACCCAACTTGCAGACAACTTTTGCCCCAGTAGGATGATTCCTATGATCTCTTGGTCAACATGAATGTTGAAGATCATCTTCTTAGATTTCTATAGAGTACTAGAATTCCTTGATAGGATTTGTAGAACTCAACTTATGGCTTTGACAAGCCAAGGGCATTTTGGTCATTTGGATGTTATAGGTCATTTCAAGCATAAGGCCATATCTCCTACTTCCAAGCTTCAAATGGAAAACTCTTCAACATCAAAGTTGCTTAGAATGATGTTTTAAGGTTAGTAGGGTGGTCATGAGATGTTGAAAAGGCTCATATCAAAAAGTGATAAAAATGGCCTAAAAATGAGGCATAAGTTAATTCAAGTGAAATGGAAAATCATAAATCATAAGCTATAAATCCAAACCATGTCATATGATAGGTCATTTTGACTCCAAATGACATTCTAAGAACAATGGTTCAGCCACAATTTTGATTTGGGGCTTGCATCATAGGTCTACTTTGGAAAAGTCTTGCTTGCATAATAAGGCACCAAACCAAAACAAGGAAAAACTTAATAAACAAGGGAGATATGCATTGTATCTTGTCCTAAATCTCATGTAAGGAGATATTCAAGTCAGTTACCAAGTGTACAAGGGTTTTGTCATGATATACCATGTGGTGAGAATTGAAATGCAAAATACCATATCATGAAAACTTCAAGTTCTTACTAGATGATTCTAGGAGGTTCTAGACTCTTCTAAACCTCTCTGTATAATGAGTGTGACTTGCATTGGTGAAAGGTTGGTGATAGTTGGTGTTAATTGTGGAAGAGAATAGAGATTGAAATCCAAAAACTCCATTTGCAAATTACATTGAATCTTCATATTCTTCTTCATTACCATTCCATTTTTCTTCACAAATCATCTCCATAAACATTGCTGAGTGAGTTCATGCTAGAGTGAAGCTCCATTGATGAAGGTTTGGAGGTATTCACATTGAATTTGCAAGAAAGCAAATTGCATTGGATCTTGAAGTACAAGTTCTCTACATCAAATCTCTTGCAAACAGAGGAAGATTCACCATCTAGGGAGTGTTCTTGAGGAGCTACAAGGCTTGGATTGAAGAATTTCATCACCTACCATTTCAAGAAGCAAGGTATGCAAAACCATTTCTACACCCTATTCTAGGCATGGCTAGGGTTAATTATTAGTGTGAAACCATTAGAGACAATTAGGTGGTCCATTTTGATGAGTTTGGGACTGATGGGAGAGGTTTCAACTATGGACACAAATTCTTGATGGAGCTAGAACACGCTATATATTGAATGATAATGCAAGATTATTGGTTGATTTTAATGAGTGTAACATAAGGATCATTTTCATGTAAAGAATGTTGAGTTTGGTGAAGGTCGAAAGTTGATCATATTTTGAAATCTATGAGTTGCACCATTCGGTTTGGGGGATAGAGGTTGACTTAATGGAAACCAATGCCATGGCTGTGTTCAGCTTGGAAAATAGGTCGAGATAGGGCTTTATTTTGTGAAATTTGATGAAGATACGAGGGAGAACGAATGGCTGTAAGTTTTGTGCATGGAAGTGTGTTTTAATGGTGATGCTGAAAACCCTAGTCTTAAGGAAGACGACGAAGTTATTGCCGTCGGATGAGCGTATGAATTGTTGACTGGAGAATGATCTAACGGCTGGCATTTAATTTCGAAATGAGAGGGAAAGCTGAAACCAGGCTGAAACGCCGCGTTTCATTAAAGCCCTCATCCTGGGCTTTGAGTGATCTTGTTCTATTCCCACCCCCCTTTCAAGGCCCAACCATATTTTAACTGTATTTTACTTCTTTTTGCACCGCCAGTTTTCCCTTTTTCTTTTGTTTTTTAAATTGTTTTCTGATTAATTGTTGGGCCAGATGCGCCTTACTTTTCGCACCCCTCATGCTGGGCCCATGTGCAATTATAACTGAATATTATTACTGCTTGCACCCCATGCATATTCTCATATTATATTTTACTCCATTTTTTTTATAACTTTGAAAAATCCATAATAAATAGACAAAATAATATTTTCTCATGGGATTTTTTCCCCTACTTTCCATTTTCTGTCAAGAAAAATATAAAATCATAAAATTGTCATTTTATTTCATTTAATATTTTTTGCATATTTCTTCCTTTTATTGCTTTTTAATTCTTTTTAGTTGATACCTGAATTTGTAGATTTTAGTTTAGATGGCTCCCTTAAGATTTTTAGTTCAATCTTTTTAGGGTAGTTAGATGTATGTTTTAGATTCCCCCTGAATTAATTCCATATTTTTGTGATGATTTTTAGGATAGTTTTCATTAGATAATTCTAGGTAGTGTAGAATTAGGTTAAAACTTTAACATAGGTCCATAACAATTTTAGATTTTGGGTTTTTAGGACAATTTAGACTATGGGGCATATAGGGGGCTTAAGGGTAGGTATGTAGGATCCCTTAGAAATTATATTAGGATTTAATATAATAGTATGCTATTTTTAGTTGATTTTTGTATTGAATGATTGTTTGTGTTGCCTTTAGGGCATGTTTGTTTAGTTTGCTTTGCTTTGGAGTTTCCCTTTGGCCTGAGGAGCTTGGTATCTCATCATGGAGCATTGAGGAGCATTGTAGAAGAGTTGAAGATGCATTGAGGAGCTTGGGAGCTTGGTTTTCTTTTCTTTTTTGTTGTTTAGGGTTAGGGACTAGGAAGAGCTTAGATGTAGATAATTTCTTTCTCAAACATGGATGGTATCATTCACCTCCATTCCTCCCTATGATTCAAAGTCCTTCCTTGGATACACCTCTCTCCTTTGGAGGGATAAGTGATGTACCTAGGAAGTAGAACTTTTGAGGGAACCTTTCATTTGATGTTGAACCCTTATAGGTCACCTTTGGTGATCAAATAAGCAGTTCAATATCCCCCAGCTTATCCAGTAAGTGATTTTTCTCTGGTTTGATTGTCTTGATGGAGGTTGAGCCTGAGCATGAAGATGAAGACTTCATTGAAGAGTATTGAAGAGGATGAATCCTTGAGCATTGCCATTCCAGCTGAAGCTTGGAGAGCATGAAGATCAAGTTGATACTTGAAGATCCCTGAAGATTAGTTGAAGCCTGAAGGTTGAGCTGATCAAAGAAGCTGAAGCTTAAGGGAGAAGATGAGTTGAAACTCATGTTGTAGGGTTGAAGCCTGGAAAATCAAACTGATGTTTGTCAAGTGATTGAAGTCTGAAGACTGAGTTTGCTGGAGGAGCTGAAGCTTTCTTCTGTTTTCTTCTTTTTCTTTGATGTATTGTGTGTTATGTTTAACTTGTCTGTTGCATTAGATTAAGTCCATATCTAGAGTAGGTAGAATCTAGGAGCATGATTGCATTAGAGGTTGAGTTGCTCCCTCTGCTTGTATTGTTACCGTGTGGCTTTGCTTGCGGGTATTCGGTAGAGCCCAACTCCCTTGCCCATGTGGTTTGTTTGCCTGATGGCATTTCATTTCATTTTATATGTATGATTGCAGTTTACTGTTTATTGCTTGATAGCATGTTGTTTATATTTCAGTATGATTACTGTTATTTCATTCTGGCTTGAGGTTGAGATGAGCTTGTGGAGGCTGAAGCCCCACACACATTTCCTCCCTCACTTGCATTGCATGCATTTTACTGTTAAGCTGATGCTTTGTCCGTTTTGGTGTATCATTGACATGATCCTTAGGACTCTCATTTCCTTTGATAAGGATTTGATGATAGACTTTTAGGTTGAAACCTATGCATGACAACATCTAGGAGTTCCCTGTTCAAACCTCAACCATAGGATGAATCCATGGCATGATAACAGTAGGACTTGATAGTCTCCCTCCTAGTTGGGCCTGTTCTCTTCTCATCTCAAAACAATTTAAGATACAGTAATCATGAATGATTTCTTTCGTACGTTACGAGCCTTAAGCTATTTGAGAAAGGATTGTGGGAGAGTTTCTTTTCCACAGTCTGGATGTTTAGTATGGTACCCTTTGGGTGACATGCGACGCATTCACTCTCAGGTCATAGTCTCTAGTGCGATTGAAATTGCAAACACAATAAAAAACACTTCTTTCGTAAAAGACAGAAATAAACCGTGTTTCCCGAACTACGTGAGCTCTGATCTCTCATGCCTGTTGAGAGTACGTAGGCACAAGATGGCGATGTCTTGGCGAGCTACCTTCCCCCATAACCCTTCGTAGGTCGAACTAAGTTGACTCTATTTCTCATTCTCTGATGAGAATACGTAGGCATAAAGTGCGACGCTTTGCCGAGTCATTTTTCTTTCTTTTTCAGCCAGCCTTGATAGGTAGATAGAATAAAACCAACCCGTCCAAGTAAACACAACAAGCGAGGATCCTGTCGAGTACGACGGATGTGAGGGGTGCTAATACCTTCCCCTTGCGTAACCGACTCCCGAACCCAGACAATGGTTGCGATGACCTTGTCTTACCCTTTTTCGTCAGGTTTTTTCGATCGTTTCCTTTCCGCTCTGAGGGATAAATAACGAAAGGTGGCGAATCTTTTGTTGTGCCGGCACCTTATTTTCGCGCAAGCGACAACTGACGACTTTGCTGGGGATCGAACCCAGAATCTCTGGTTCCCTGCAAGAGTCAATCCTAGCGTTTGTATGTTTACCTGTTGGGTTGCGTTTATTTATCGCATTTTACTTCTCGCACTTTATTTCCCGCATTTATTTTTCAGTATAATATGATTATTTGTGCTGTTGTGGGATGGGAGTTCTGATGAGTGAGAAGCCAAACCCAGGCTTGAGTGCACCATAGACTTAGAGTGGAAATTAGTGGGCGCGTGCTTGCTTTGCAGGCACTAGTGTCTCATGAAATCCACGCTCAGACGAGGTTCATCCGGTTGGCTTCACTTTCAACCCTTTGGGTTGAGACGGTTGCTGGTTTGGTGGATTGTCGACTCTGGGGACCGATCATTTGTGATTCAGCTAAGTGAGGACGCTTCATGAGCTGGTGATGCCACACCTTCTGGATATCGTATCACCCCTCTTGAAAGTCTGTGACGCTGATGAACGCATAGGATGCCGTACTTGAGTCAGTTTAAGTCCATACCTGTTAGTGGGATTGGTTTATTGCAGGAAACCTTGACCTTCAGACTACCTGGTTTTCTTGACATGAATCAGTTATGTTGGTACCAGGGTTTCTCAGTTGCAGATTTGCCTGTTCTTGATAAAGCAGGTTTGATCAGAGGATCTTATCATCAGGTGTATGTCTGTTCTTGATAGAGCAGGTTTGATCAGAGTATTGTCATCAGTTGTTTGTTCTTGATAGAGCAGATTTTGAGTGGGATCTGAAGATCTCATCAGCAGCTGTATGTTTGTTCTTGATAGGGCAGATTTTTGATTTGGGGTCTGAAGACTTCATCAGCAGATATTTCTGATCATACATCCGAGGTCCTTATTATCAGACATTTGTTCTCGGCAGAGCAGAATTATGATCCTGTGTATATGGTCCTATCAGATGGTTGTTCTTGGCAGATCAGATTTGTGGTCCTACACGGGGTTTTCTTCTCATCAGTGATTGTGGTTTTGTTGATACAGAATCTCCGCAACAGCAGTTACTGGATATATTATTGCATGACTGCAATTTGCATTAGTTTGCATTTCATTTGCATTCCATTAACGTGTGTCTGTGTTGCAGGTACCGTTTCCCCCGATCCAGGACTTCTTGCCTCTATTGTATTGTTATGGCCTCTCTCAGGAAGACTGTTGCGTACAAGTTCCCGACCCCTGATGTGTCAAAGTTGACTGGTTTGATAGCTCTAGCGGTGATTCTGTGAAGGATGAATTCAGAAAATCTTATGGCAGTTGCTCAGTCTGGTTTGCAAGCCTTCTGTGTCCGAGTTGAATGGGTTGCATGCTCTGTTGCAGTTCTATGACCCTCCGCTGAGGTGTTTCACTTTTCAGGACTTCATTCTCGCGCCGACGCTGGAAGAGTATGCTGATTTGCTGGGTATGCCTATCAAAAAGAAGATGCCTTTTGTCCACATGGATGCTGAGCCGGATCTGGCTGGTTTAGCTCCTTCACTTCATTTGGATGCCTCAGAGTTAGTAGTAACTAGTTGGAACAAGGTTCCTGGGTTCTCCTTGCAGTTTCTGGTAGTTAAGGCTCAGCAGTGCGCTAAGGACAGATGTTGGGACGCGTTCAATGCCATCCTCGCTTTATGCATATATGGCATTATCCTGTTTCCCAACATGCCTGATTTTGTAGACTTTGATGCGCTTCACATCTTTGCTTCAGGGAATCCAGTCCCAACTTTGATCGGAGATGTCTATCACTCAGTTCACTACAAGAATGAGAACCGGAGAGGGAAGAATGTCTCATGCTGCGTACCGTTGCTGTACAAATGGCTTGATAGCCATATGCCCAAGAGGGGTCCTTTTGTCTTGTCTGCAGCCACAGCTGAGTGGCCTGAGCGTCTGATGAGTTTATCTGCAGAAGATATTGGTTGGTTCGACAGAGACAGGTTGGGTACTGAGGTGATCTTCAGTTGCAGCGGGTTTCCAAATGTGCCTCTGATAGGTAGAAGGGCTGCATAAACTACAATCCGTCGTTGCTGGTTCGACAATTCGCGTATGCTTTGAGGAGTCCGCCGAAGGAAGAAGAGGTACAAGAATCTCTGTACCTCACGGGTACTTTAGAAGGGGATTTGTTATCCAAGCTTCAGCGTGCGTGGAATAGTATCAGTAAGCGAGAAAACCTTTGTTGGGAAAAAGCAACAATCAAGCCTACCCTCCCTATTCAGCAGGATCAGAGCCAGGGCCAATGCTATAGGGATGCCGTTTCCTCATGCCAAGCCAGAAAGCTCTCTAGTGGTCGAAGAGCTACTACTGTGCCCATTCATCAGCATAACCAGGTATTAGCTGAGCGGATGAATTGAAGCGGGCGAACGCAGAACTGGAGAAGGAGTTAGCTCAGCTTCGAAGTGAAAGGAACGAGGCCGTTCATGCTTTCAAAAAGCAAACAGAGTTGGTGAACCAGCTAGGTACAGACCTGGCGAAGCAGATCGCCGAGCGTGAACGCATGGGTCAAGACTTCAGGGCTGTTAACGACGTGCTAGCTACAAAGAAGCAGCATTGGGACGAGGCATATCGGAGGATATCCAAGTTCGACCAGCACTAGGAAGGCTTCCCTGGCCACCAGGAAGGAGCGGGAGGATAAGCTGATGCTGCAGATCTCCAAGCTGGAAGCTGAGGTGAAGGACAATGAGCGAAGGTTTGATGAAGAAACCGCCCACAGGTACGCCGCCGAAGGCCAACTCAACAAAGCCCTTGCCAACCTGAAGGAGTGCAAGCTGAAGTTTGAGTCTAAAAAGCGGAAATTAGAAGATTGCTTCGGCGAAGGAGCATGGGAAAGTTCAGTTCAGGGACTTCAGTATACCATTGTGCAGAGGGAACTACTCGTCGAAGGGTTGCTCACTTTGCCAGATCATCCAGAGACGAAGGAGTTATTAGCAAAGTATCGCGCCCGTGGCCATACTTGACTAGCTTGTATTCCTTTTGTTTTGATCTTTGTTGTATGCTGACCATCACCAAGCTTGTTGGCTGAGGTCACGCTGTTGATTTGTCTTGTACTCACTGATGCTATGTACTGCCTTGATAGGCTTTCCTTTATATATATGAGATTGATGTTTCCATGATTGGGCTCGAACTTCTTCTTCTTATTATTATTATCAGCACTGGCACTTAGGCACTAGGATCGGGGGAAATCTCCCAAACACACAGACACACGCATACATCTGCATGAAGCATTTGCATGGCGTACATTTTGTTGTTTTTTCCTAACCTTTAGTGTTTACAGGTTTTTCAGGTTCACAGGTTCCAGACTGTTTCCGGTGACTCCAGGATTGATCAGAGACTAATTCACCGTTATTCAACTCGAGCTTACCAGACCAGGATCATGGATCAAGTGCAGACAGATGTCCAGGAGCTCCGCGAAAGGATGGATCGTTTTATGGAATTGATGCAGGTAGTCGCTAATGGTCAAGACCAGCTTCGAACTTTGGTTCAACCTTTGATCTCCAGGGTTGATAGTAACGGCATACTTCATGGAGGGGCTGTGCCTACTCCTCCACCAGTTGATACTCCGCAGAATGGTGTTCCTGTTGCCGGGGGAAATGGCAGTGCTAATGGTAATGTGATGGCCAATATCGGACTCAATGCGACGGGCGTCGGCAATGGGAGTCTGGGAGCTAATGTCAACATCGGGCCGGTCAACGGCAATGCTGGCGTCGAGAATTTGTTGGTGCCTCAACCGTGGCTTGAGGATCATCAGGATGATGTGTTTTCTCAAAGAGGTGCGGAAGCGGAGTTGAATGTTGAAGCGCGGCTCAGATTCAAAGCACTGGAAGATAAAATGAGAGACATTGAAAATCAGAATGCTTTAGGCGTTGATATGTCCAAGCTGGGGTTAATTGCTGATTTTAAGGTACCTCCTAAGTTCAAGGTGCCTGTTTTTGAGAAATATAAGGGCACCACTTGCCCTCGTGTCCACCTGCGATCGTATTATAGAAAGATGTCTGCCTATTCCGAAGATGAGAAGTTGCTGATGCACTTCTTCCAAGATAGTCTTTCTGGGCCATCCCTCGAGTGGTACATGGGCTTGGAGCCCACTAGCGTGCGCACCTGGAAGGATCTCGCTGAAGCGTTTGTCCTCCAATATCAGTACAATAGCGACTTGGCCCCGAACCAAGTTCAGCTCTAGAACCTTTCGCAGAGAAATAATGAAGGCTTTAAGGAGTACGCCCAGCGGTGGCGTGAGTTAGCTGCTCGGGTTCAACCGCCGATGGTTGAGCGCAAGCTCGTGCAGATGTTTGTGGCTACCCTCCCGAGAATCTACTATGAAAAGTTAGTCAGCGGTATGTCTGGGACGTTCTCAGCTCTCATTACCATGGGCGAGCACGTCGAGAATGGTATCAAGATCGGAAAAATTCAAGGTGAATCATCCTCAGCTGGAGGAGGAGGAATGAAACCTTACGCTGGTAAACGTCGAGAAGGGGATGCGAGCGCTGTGACCAACGCTCGGGAGAAAGGGCACGGGCCCTCAGCAGCAGATAGCCAGTATAAATATCCCAGCAGCTCCGCAGCAGCAGCAGCAGCAACAGAACCAGCAGGGATATAGAAAGTACCAGAATCGGGCACCTTTGACAAACCGTCACTTCGAGGCACCGCCCATATCGTACGCGCAGCTCTTGCAGACTTTGCTTCAGCTTCAGTTGGTTCAGAAGAGGACGATGGCTCCCTTGACAGGGGCACCTCCACCAGGATACGACGCGAATGCTACTTGCGATTTCCACACAGGGGCACCAGGCCACACAATCGAGAACTGCAAAGCCTTTAAGCACAAGGTGCAGGACCTGGTAGATGCCAAGATTATTAACTTCTCTGACAATGTGCCCAATGTCACAAAAAACCCTATGCCGAATCATAGGGGAGGCGGAGTGAACGCCATTATCGAAGAGGAGAGTGCAGATCTGTTGACTGATGTCAAAGACTTAAAGACGCCGCTTAGTTTCGTCAAAGCTAAGTTGTTGAAGAAAGGGTTCTTTCTGGGATGTGGAGAGTTATGCATGGACTGTGCTACACATTCTGATGGATGTGAGCAGCTGGTAGAAGGAATCCAAAGTCTGATGACTGAGGGTATCTTGCAGTTCAGCCGGAGGGCTGAAAGTGTATCAGGAGAGGTCATGCTGAAGCAGGCCGATGAAGTCGCCACCATCACCATTCCTCGCCAACCAATTACTATTTCTGCGCCCCGACCGCCTACAATCACTATTACCAAAGCTGGGTCGATCCCCTTCGAGAGCACTAACGCCGTTCCGTGGCATTATGGCGCCGAATTCTATTACAATGGTCAAAAGTTAGAGTTGGAACCGTATGGGTCGACTGTGCAGAATCTCACAGGAGTCAGTGGTATTACTCGAAGCAGAAGAGTGTTTGCACCGACAAAGGTTGTGGCAGAGAAAGCAGTCAGGGCCGATGCGGCTGATAAGGGTAAAGGCAAAGCCGTCGAAGAGGTCCCGTGTGGGGTAGAGAAGGATTTGCTGGTCAAAGATGCCGAGGAGTTTATGCGGTTAATCAAAAAGAGCGACTACAAAATTGTGGACCATCTCCATCAGATGCCGTCGAAGATTTCTATTCTCAACTTGTTGCTGTGTTCTGAAGCGCACCGCAACGCGCTACTGAAGGTATTGAACACTGCCTATGTACCGCAAGAGATATCAGTGAATCAGCTAGAAGAGGTGGTAGCCCATGTTAATGCTGGCAATGGGCTAGGTTTCACAGATTTAGAGCTGACTCCTAAAGGGAGAGATCACAACAGCGCCTTGCACATCTCGATAGAGTGCAGAGGCACAATCATGTCGCATGTCCTGGTGGACACGGGTTCGTCACTTAATGTGCTTCCGAAGAAGGAATTAATGAAGTTGGACACTCGGGGATTGCTTTGCACGTCTAGTGATCTGGTGGTGAAAGCATTTGACGGAACTAAGCGCCACGTTTTCGGAGAGTTGACCCTGCTGATCCAAGTCGGTCCGGAAACGTTCGACACGGTCTTTTATATCATGGACATCATGCCTGCCTACAGTTGCCTCTTGGGTCGGCCATGGATCCATGCTGCTGGTGCCGTGACCTCCACGTTGCATCAAAAGCTCAAATATGCTGTCGGGGGAAGCATAGTAACCGTGTGTGGTGAGGAGGACATAATGGTGAGCCATTTGTCGTCCTTTAAATATGTTGAAATGGATGGCGAAATCCATGAAACTCTCTACCAAGCATTTGAAGCTGTCAAGGTGAAAGAGGTAGCTCCTGTCGTCACAGAGAAGCTAGAGATGAATCTCTCCTCATTCAAAGAAGCTCGGGCCGTCGTCGAAGCCGGTTCCACCCCAGGCTGGGGGCACATTTTGGAGATACCGATCAAGCAGGATAAGTTTGGTTTGGGGTATTCTCCTGAAGCTGAAGCTTCTTCTTCTTCGTCTAGCAGCACGTCATGGGGTAAGGGGCCGATCCTATTTACCAGTGGCGGAGTGATCTTCGAAAGCATCAACGCGGCGTCTGAAGACAGCGGGGATAGCGATTGTGATCTTGACGCTTGGATTCAGCCAAGCAAGCCGGGCGAGCGCCTCAACAATTGGACCATCAAGGAAATCATCCCGATGACAAGTGAAGAGTAATGATTTACTTTTTACAATCATTGTACAACCCTATGTCCTACCCGGGGCATAGCGGTTTTATTGTCAGGGCCTTGTTGGATTATGTACATGCATTTTGTTAATAAATCAAAGGCGTTTTCTTCGTATTCGAATATTGTGTTCTCTGTTATTCCTGTTTTATATTTGTTTTGAAAAATAGTAAAATGGCAACGGGGTTTGTGCTAACCTGCATATTCTTGTTTTAAACTTAACCCTTGTTATTGCAGGATCCACATAACAGATAACATCGACTCTGGACCTTCTACGGCTCACTTCGACTTCGATTGCCCGATCTATCAAGCCGAGGAAGAGATTGATGAAGACGAAGACCTTCCTGAAGAGTTGGCCCGCTTGTTGAAACAAGAGGAAAAGGTTATTCTGCCTCACGAGGAGGATATTGAGATCGTAAATCTGGGTTCTGAAGAGCTCGTCAGAAATGTCAGAGTAGGGGCTGCGCTGCAAAGTGATGTCAAGCATAGATTGGTCGAGATGCTTCGAGAGTATAGTGATGTCTTTGCTTGGTCATACGAAGATATGCCCGGACTTGACACGGACATCATTGTCCATCATATGCCGTTGCGAGAAGATTGCCCTCCAGTCAAGCAGAAGCTTAGGAGGACGAGACCAGACATGGCTGTAAAAATCAAAGAAGAAGTCCAGAAGCAGTTGGACGCAGGATTTTTAGCCGTCACCACTTACCCTTCGTGGGTCGCCAACATAGTGCCTGTACCGAAGAAGGATGGTAAGGTACGCATGTGCGTCGATTATCAGGATTTGAATAGGGCGAGCCCTAAGGATGATTTCCCGTTGCCTCATATCGATGTGTTAGTCGACAACACAACCCAGTTCTCCGTGTTTTCGTTCATGGATGGCTTCTCCGGTTACAATCAGATCAAGATGGCACCGGAGGACAGGGAGAAAACAACGTTTATCACCCCCTGAGGAACATTTTGCTATAAGGTAATGCCCTTCGGTCTGAAGAACGCAGGGGCCACTTACCAGCGAGCAATGGTAACTTTGTTTCATGATATGATTCATCATGAGATCGAGGTCTATGTTGATGACATGATTGCAAAGTCCCAAACGGAGGAAGAGCATCTGGTCAACTTATTGAAGCTTTTTGAGAGGCTTAGGAAATTCAGGCTGAGGCTGAATCCTAACAAATGCACTTTCGGAGTGCGGTCCGGAAAGTTGCTGGGGTTTATCGTTAGTGAACGAGGTATCGAGGTTGATCCTGCGAAAATAAAAGCCATTCAAGAAATGCCAGCGCCGAAAACAGAAAAAGAAGTTCGTGGTTTCTTGGGCCGAATAAATTACATTGCAAGGTTTATTTCTCAGCTCACGGCCACTTGTGAACCGATGTTCAAGCTTTTAAAGAAAGATCAGGCGATTACTTGGAATGAGGATTGCCAGAAGGCATTCGACAAGATAAAGCAGTATCTTAAAGAACCTCCAATCTTGATACCCCCAGTGGCTGGACGACCATTAATCATGTACCTGACGGTTCTGGAGAATAGTATGGGGTGTGTTCTCGGTCAGCACGACGAGATGGGCAGAAAAGAGCATGCCATTTACTATTTGAGTAAAAAGTTCACTGAGTGTGAATCTCGATACTCGATGCTGGAGAAGACGTGTTGTGCACTAGCTTGGGCTGCCAAACGTCTACGATAGTACATGCTCAATCACACCACTATGCTAATTTCGAAGATGGATCCGATCAAGTACGTCTTGGAGAAGCAGGCTCTTTCGGGCAGGATTGCTAGATGGCAAATGGTGTTAACAGAATATGATATTCAGTACGTCTCCCAGAAGGCCATCAAGGGAAGCGTATTGTCTGATTACCTTGCCGAACAGCCGATCGAGGACTACCAGCCGATGAAGTTCGAATTCCCTGACGAGGATATTATGTTTCTCAAAGCGAAGGATTGCGATGAGCCGTTGCCCGGCGAAGGGCCAGATAGGAAATCTCAGTGGAAGTTGATATTCGATGGAGCGGTTAATTCCTATGGAAGTGGCATCGGGGCTATCATCACGACTCCCCACGGATCCCACATCCCGTTTACTGCGAGACTGACATTTCCAGTTACGAACAATGAGGCGGAGTACGAAGCATGCATTATGGGTCTAGAAGAAGCGATTGATTTGAGAATCAAGAATCTGGACGTATATGGTGACTCAGCGCTTGTGATCAACCAGATTAAAGGGGAGTGGGAAACTCGTCAAGCAAATTTGGTGTCGTACATGAATTATGCGAGAAGGCTGCTTCCGTTCTTCGATCGAGTGGAACTCCATCATGTACCCAGGGCTGAAAATCAGATGGATGATGCTTTAGCCACGTTGGCTTCAATGTATAAAGTCAATTTTTGGAATGAGGCTCCAAGGATTGTGCTTTCGCGTCTTGATAGACCGGCATTTGTCTTTGCAATCGAGGATGCCGCCGACGGCAAGCCATGGTTCCACGACATCCAGACTTTCCTTATAACTAAGGAATATCCTGCGGGTGCGTCAACCCAGGATAAGAAGACTCTGCGGAGGCTGTCTGGAAACTTTTATCTCAATCCTGATAGAGTGTTGTATAAGAGAAACCACGATCTCGTGCTACTCAGATGTGTAGATGAAAAAGAGGCGAGTATGCTCATGGAGGAAGTCCATGAAGGCACATTTGGTACGCACGCCGGCGGGCATGCTATGACGAGGAAGATCCTGAGAGCAGGATACTACTGGCTGACGATGGAGTCGGTTTGCTTCAGATTCGCGAAGAGATGTCATAAATGCCAGATTTTTGCTGATAAAGTTCATGTGCCGCCGTGCCCGTTGAATGTCATGTCCTCCCCTTGGCCGTTCTCCATGTGGGGCATCGACATTATAGGCAAGATCGAGCCCACTGCATCCAATGGTCATCGTTTCATTCTGGTAGCTATCGACTACTTCACCAAGTGGGTGGAGGCAGCCTCGTACGCTAATGTGACCAAGCAGGTGGTAGCTAAATTCATAAAGAGGGACATCATCTGTCGTTACGGAATTCCCGAGCGGATCATTACTGATAATGGTTCAAATTTGAATAACAAGATGATGAAGGAGTTGTGCCAGAGCTTCAAGATTGAACACCACAACTCATCACCTTACCGGCCAAAGATGAATGGCGCCGTCGAAGCCGCCAACAAGACCATAAAGAAGATTGTTCAGAAGATGGTTGTGACGTACAAAGATTGGCACGAGATGCTGCCATTTGCATTGCACGGTTATCGTACGACGGTCTGTACGTCAACCGGGGCAACTCCTTTCTCCTTAGTGTACGATTTGGAAGCTGTCCTACCGTTAGAAGTGGAGATCCCTTCTTTGCGAGTTTTGGTTGATGTGAAACTCGACGAGGCAGAATGGATTACGAATCGTTTGAACCAACTCAGCCTGATGGACGAGAAGAGGTTAGCATCGATTGCATTTGGTCGTCTGTACCAAAGCCGAATGAAGAAAGCTTACGATAAGAAGGTGCGCCCTAGAAGCTTTCAGACGGGTGATCTCGTCCTGAAGAAGATTCTTCCTCCACACTCCGATCACCGGGGCAAGTGGACTCCGAATTACGAAGGTCCGTATGTCGTCAGCAAGGTCTTCTCGGGAGGAGCTTTGTTGTTATCCACGATGGATGGTGAAGATTTTGCATCCCCGGTGAACGCGGACGCAGTTAAAAAATACTTTGCTTGAAAGCGACCCGCTGGACAAAAAAAGAAAGAGTCCAGGCAAAAAAGGGGCATCCTGGCGAACCAAAAACAGAATAAAAGGTTCGGGAAAAATTAGGGATATATTGAAAAAATGTACACCCGCGAAGTCGAAAACCTACACTGGGCGGCTTCGGCAAAAAAGGGTATCCCGGTGAACTGAAAACCCGCAAAGGGCGGTTCACATAAAAGTTAGGGATTTGAATAAGCAAATGACTGCATTCCGCGAGTGGACTTTCATTGTTTAGTGGTTTGGAGGACCTGAGGGCCATTTATCTGAATCAATCTCTTCCGAAGCTGAAGCATCGGAGAAGTTTTCGAAGTCGAGTGGGTCTTAGAGGGATCAACTCATGGTGTTCGTCTACGCCTCGTTGCCGACATTTGTATATACTGATGTATATTTATGTTTTATTTTTATGCGTCTTCCTCATTCCAAGAGCTTGCCTCTGTTGTAAAACATTTTTACCCATTCAGGGGTTCATTATCAATAAAATGCACACTATTCAGCAATTCTGTTTGCCTGTTTAGCATTTATCTGTTTTGTTTGCGAATGAAAACGCCGATGTTTTTGATAAAATGCGCATACATAAACTTACTAGCCTAGGCCACTGATTGTTGAAACAATTAACTACTTGAATATTGTCACGAGATAATAACCTTGACAGGTCCCTTTGAGAAGGGTACCTTGTCTGTTTGTTTGTGTTGTTACAGGTGTAGCATATTCCAGACAGTGTGTCGTGCGCATCCCCGAAGCAGAATGATTCCTCCTTCTCCAGCAAAGTTCAGCAGTCTCTCCCCGCAGAGTATGAACGCAAGATAATGAGCATTGATATGTCTCCCCAGGCAGAGATGATTCTCTTCCCCAAGCAGACGCATCCTGAAGGAACGTCACCTCCTCAGCTGAGTCACGCGCCAAAGCATGATTTCATTCCCCCCGCACCGGGTCAAAAGTGCAGGTTTCACAGAAATGTTCGGGCGCCTAAGCTCGTGTTCTCCCCCCGCACCGGGTCACAAGTGCAGGTTTCATAGACATGTTCGAGCGCCGAAGCTCGTGTTTTTCCCCCAGCACCGGGTCACAAGTGCAGGTTTCATAGAAATGTTCGAGTGCCGGAGCTCGTGTTCTTTCCCCCTGCACCGAGTCACAAGTGCAGGTTTCGTAGGAAACTACTCGTACGCCGAAGTATGCAGCAACTAATGGTGCCAGACTGAAGTCTCTAGCGGAATTGAGATTCCCCACCAGAGTCGTATCTCTCCCGAAGTCGGATGATTCCCTCTTCCCCAGTAAAGTGTTGGAACAGCTGATGCTGTATTCCCCCGCAGAGTTGTACTCTCCCTCGAAGTCGGATGATTCCTTCTTACCCAGCGGAATTGAAATTCCTCATCAGAGTTGTACTCTCCAGTGAAGTAGAATGATTTCTCTCTCCCCGGCTGAGTCTGCAAACCCCAAGAGAGCCGAATCCTTGGAAGCAGTTGGGACCATGAGTGGTTTTCCCTAGCAGAGCATTGAACAGCTGATGCTGTGTCTCCCCCAGAGTTGTACTCTCTCCAGTGAAGCAGAACGATTTCTCCTTCCTCAGTCGAGTTTGCAGATAACCAAGAGAGCCGAATCCTTGGAAGTTGATCAGACCATGAGTGGTTTTCCCCAGTAGAGTGTTGAGCAGCTGAAGTTGTTTCCCTGCAGAGTTCACCCCTAGAAGAGTAGCCGAGAAGGCCGCGCAGTTTATTCTCGCGATTGACATCGCTTTCCGTCAGCAGGTCCAGGATCTTGTAGAGCTTCATTCCCCTGCAGCAGTCAACTGAATATCATTTCCCCAGACGGAGTCCAATTAAGATTGGCGTGTCCATGTTTTCCTCAGCAGGATGATTCCTCTATCTGAGTAGTTCTTCCCCCTTGACAGGAGGACTCCCCTTCGGCATTTATTTTGCTGACGGGATTGCATCACTGTGCATGATTGCATAAGCATTTATCATAAACGCATAGCATTTCCACCATGTGGAGCATGGCGTCGAAGCATATGCATAATAAACATGATCTAGGTTGTTACCGTTCTTGTTTTACAGGTGTTCCGCTGAAGGATCAGTTGCTCAGGATGATTCCTGACATTCTCCCCAGCGAAGTCTTCAGTTCAAGATGATTCTTGAATTCCTCAGCAGGGCCGTTTGCTTAAGATGATTCTTAAGACCCCAGTGCAGTCTCCAGAGTTGGTTGCTCAAGTTGATACTTAGAGTCCCCAACTAAGATCGCCCAGGATGATTCCTAAAGCCCCAAGAGAGCCGAATCCTTGGAAGCTGCTCAAGCCATGATTGGTTTGTCCCCGGCAAGAGTTACCCAGGATGATTCTTGGAATCCCCAACAGAGTGAAATCTCCAGAATGGTTATCAGTTCAAGATGATTCTGAAGGTCCCCGACGGAGTTATTTGTTCAAGATGATTCTTGAAGTCCTCAGCAGAATTGATTTATCCAGAATGAGTTCTGGACCCCTAGAGCGGAGTTACTTGATAGTTCTCCAGATTCCCCAGCGGCGAAGCGTCATTTCCAGTAGGTTTTCTGACGGCAAAGTTAGAATCTCCTTTGAAGACTCCATGATTGAAGTCTGTCTGTGTTATTGAAGCAGTTATCTCAGCTAATGCGGAATGCCTGATGGCATGATTGACTATGTATCACTAGTTACCGTGCGACCAATTCCCCAATGGATTTTCTTCATCCTGACGGCGAGGTCAGATTCTGTTTGTTTCCAGCGGCGATGTTGGATGATTGTTTTGACGGCGAGGTCAGGTTATGTTTGTTTTTGACGGCGATGTCAGATCCTTTGTAGCTCCAGCGACGATGTTGGATGGTTGTTTTGACAACAAAGTCAGATTATTTTGAGTACTCGACGGCGATGTTGGGTGTTTCCCAGATTATGTTCGTTTCCAGCGGCGATGTTGGATATTTGTTTTGACGGCGAGGTCAGATTGTTCTTGTTTCCAGCGGCGATGTTGGATATTTGTTTTGACGGCGAGGTCATATCATGTTTGTTTCCAGCGGCGATGTTGGATGTTTTGACAGCGAGGTCAGATGATGTTTTGTTCTTGGCGGCGATGTCAAGTTGATCTAGTTCTCCAGCGGCGATGTTGGGTATTTGTCTGACGGCGAGGTCAGATTATGGTCGTTTCCGGCGGCGATGTTGGATGTTTGTTTCTGGCGGCGATGTCAGGAGATTATGTTTGACAGTGATGTCAGACTCTTTAGCTCCTCAGCAGAGATTATGTTTGTTCGACGGTGATGTCGAGTGTCTCTCAGAGTTATGTTTGTTTATGAAGGCGATGTCAGATTCTCTAGTTCTCCAGCGGCGATGTTGGGTGTTTGGTTTGTTCTGACGGCGATGTCAGATAGTTTAGTTTCTCCAGCGGCGATGTTGGATGATTCTCAGATTCTTCAGTTCTCCGGCGGCGATGTTGGATGTTTTGGTTTATGACGGCGATGTCAGATTCTCTATTTCCCCAGCGGCGATGTTGGATATGTGTTCGTATCTGGCGGTGATGTCAGTTGATTTAGTGTTCCAGCGGCGATGTTGGATGATTCTCAGATTCTTTGTTGTTCTCCAGCGGCGATGTTGTATGTTTGCTGTTGACGGTGATGTCAGATTCTTTGCTGGTGTGCCAGCAGCGATGTTGGGTATGTTTGTTTCTGACGGCGATGTCAGGTGATTTAGTCTTCCAGCGGCGATGTTGGATGTTTTGGTTGTCTGATGACAATGTCAATAGAAGTTAATGTGGATAACTGACGGCGATGTCGGATCAGTATTTCTCCAGATAGTTGCCGGGCAGCTATTATTGTAGTGTTCGGAGATTTGTTCCCCTCAGAGTACTGTGTACTTGAGCAGTTGGCAAATTTCCGGGTTTATCGGTATTCAACCGTCTCGCACCTTGATTGGATGAGAGTCGTTCGCTCCTCACCCAGTCAGGTTCGAGCCGTTTGAATAGGGGCAGCTGTTGCACCCCAAAATTTGACCAACATTTATTTAACCATCAAGAGTTATGTGAGGCTTTGAAGCTAGCCAAGAAGTTTGTTCAAGTGTTTAAGGGTTGATACCTTTGTCAGAGAACTCAAGAGATCCTCAGAGGAATTGGTTGAAACCAAGGTTGTGTGTCTCATAACTTGAGAGTTGTGGGAACTCCTCAGATGATTCTGAGACTATGAGGATGGACTTGAAGCTTTGAGAAAGATTATGAGATGTCTTGAAAGCCATCATGAAGCCCCGAGAGATCATTATACAAGAATTCAGAAGATTCAACCATGAATGGTAGAATTAGGGTTTTGACTGGGTTAACCCTTGGTCAACTGATGATTTGGAGAAGGTTGAGACCTAATCCAAGGGCTATGTGATCATGGAATGATGTATTGAAGTGTATGAGGATGATTCCTAGACCAACTCATCATGATTGAGGAGTTTGAGAAGTTTTAAGCTAGAGTTTCTAAGGATTGATCGTGTAAAATCCCCTAGTTTGATCCCTATCTTCCAGGCAGTTTTAGCTCAAGATGTGATTGTCATCTAATCTTCCCCATAACATGAATGTTGTAGAGCTTATTCTTATCTTTAAATTTAGTAGTAGAAGTCCTTGATAGGATTTGTAGAGCTCAAGTTATGGTTTTGACAAATTACAGGTCTTCTGAGGTATGTGAATCTGGGTCCTTGAAAGTCACCCAACTTGCAGACAACTTTTGCCTGAGTAGGATGACTCCTATGATCTCTTGGTCAACATGAATGTTGAAGAGCATCTTCTTAGATTTCTAGAGAGTACTAGAAGTCATTGATAGAATTTGTAGAACTCAACTTATGGCTTTGACAAGCCAAGGGCATTTTGGTCATTTGGAAGTTATAGGTCATTTCAAGCATAAGGCCATATCTCCTACTTCCAAGCTTCAAATGGAAAAATCTTCAACATAAAAGTTGCTTAGAATGATGTTTTAAGGCTAGTAGGGTGGTCATGAGATGTTGAAAAGGCTCATATCAAAAAGTGATAAAAATGGCCTAAAAATGAGGCATAAGTTAATTCAAGTGAAATGGAAAATCATAAATCATAAGCTATAAATCAAAACCATGTCTAATGATAGGTCATTTTGACTCCAAATGACATTCTAAGAACAATGGTTCAGCCACAATTTTGATTTGGGGTTTGCATCATAGGGATACTTTGGAAAAGTCTTGCTTGCATAATAAGGCACCAAACCAAAACAAGGAAAAACTTAATAAACAAGGGAGATATGCATTGTATCTTGTCCTAAATCTCATGTAAGGAGATATTCAAGTCAGTTACCAAGTGTACAAGGGTTTTGTCATGATATACCATGTGGTGAGAATTGAAATGCAAAATACCATATCATGAAAACTTCAAGTTCTTACTAGATGATTCTAAGAGGTTCTAGACTCTTCTAAACCTCTCTATATAATGAGTGTGACTTGCATTGGTGAAAGGTTGGTGATAGTTGGTGTTAATTATGGAAGAGAATAGAGATTGAAATCCAAAAACTCCATTTGCAAATTACATTGAATCTTCATATTCTTCTTCATTACCATTCCATTTTTCTTCACAAATCATCTCCATAAACATTGCTGAGTGTGTTCATGCTAGAGTGAAGCTCCATTGATGAAGGTTTGGAGGTATTCACGTTGAATTTGCAAGAAAGCAAATTGCATTGAATCTTGAAGTACAAGTTCTCTACATCAAATCTCTTGCAAAAAGAGGAAGATTCACCATCTAGGGAGTGTTCTTGAGGAGCTACAAGGCTTGGATTGAAGAATTTCATCACCTACCATTTCAAGAAGCAAGGTATGCAAAACCATTTCTGCACCCTATTCTAGGCATGGCTAGGGTTAATTATTAGTGTGAAACCATTAGAGACAATTAGGTGGTCCATTTTGATGAGTTTGGGACTGATGGGAGAGGTTTCAACTATGGACACGAATTCTTGGTGGAGCTAGAACACGCTATATATTGAATGATAATGCAAGATTATTGGTTGATTTTAATGAGTGTAACATAAGGATCATTTTCATGTAAAGAATGTTGAGTTTGGTGAAGGTCGAAAGTTGATCATATTTTGAAATCTATGAGTTGCACCATTCGGTTTGGGGGATAGAGGTTGACTTAATGGAAACCAATGCCATGGCTGTGTTCAGCTTGGAAAATAGGTCGAGATAGGGCTTTATTTTGTGAAATTTGATGAAGATACGAGGGAGAACGAATGGCTGTAAGTTTTGTGCATGGAAGTGTGTTTTAATGGTGATGCTGAAAACCCTAGTCTTAAGGAAGAAGACGAAGTTATTGCCGTCGGATGAGCGTATGACTTGTTGACTGGAGAATGATCTAACGGCTGGCATTTAATTTCGAAATGAGAGGGAAAGCTGAAACCAGGCTGAAACGCCACGTTTCATTAAAGCCCTCATCCTGGGCTTTGAGTGATCTTGTTCTATTCCCACCCCCCTTTCAAGGCCCAACCATATTTTAACTGTATTTTACTTCTTTTTGCACCGCCAATTTTCCCTTTTTCTTTTGTTTTTTAAATTGTTTTCTGATTAATTGTTGGGCCAGACGCGCCTTACTTTTCGCACCTCTCATGCTGGGCCCATGTGCAATTATAACTGAATATTATTACTGCTTGCACCCCATGCATATTCTCATATTATATTTTACTCCATTTTTTTTATAACTTTGAAAATCCATAATAAATAGAAAAAATAATATTTTCTCATGGGATTTTTTTCCCCACTTTCCATTTTCTGTAAAGAAAAATATAAAATCATAAAATTGTCATTTTATTTCATTTTTATATTTTTTGCATATTTCTTCCTTTTATTGCTTTTTAATTCTTTTTAGTTGATACCAGAATTTGTAGATTTTAGTTTAGATAGCTCCCTTAAGAATTTTAGTTCAATCTTTTTAGGGTAGTTAGATGTATGTTTTAGGTTCCTCCTGAATTAATTCCATATTTTTGTGATGATTTTTAGGATAGTTTTGATTAGATAATTCTAGGTAGTGTAGAATTAGATTAAAACTTCAACATAGGTCCATAACAATTTTAGATTTTGGGTTTTTAGACAATTTAGACTATGGGGCATATAGGGGACTTAAGGGTAGGTATGTAGGATCCCTTAGAAATTATATTAGGATTTAATATAATAGTATGCTATTTTTAGTTGATTTTTGTATTGAATGATTATTTGTGTTGCCTTTAGGGCATGTTTGTTTAGTTTGCTTTGCTTTGGAGTTTCCCTTTGGCCTGAGGAGCTTGGTATCTCATCATGGAGCATTGAGGAGCATTGTAGAAGAGTTGAAGATGCATTGAGGAGCTTGGGAGCTTGGTTTTCTTTTCTTTTTTGTTGTTTAGGATTAGGGACTAGGAAGAGCTTAGATGTAGATAATTTCTTTCTCAAACATGGATGGTATCATTCACCTCCATTCCTCCCTATGATTCAAAGTCCTTCCCTGGGATACACCTCTCTCCTTTGGAGGGATAAGTGATGTACCTAGGAAGTAGAACTTTTGAGGGAACCTTTCATTTGATGTTGAACCCTTATAAGTCACCTTTGGTGATCAAATAAGCAGTTCAATATCCCCCAGCTTATCCAGTAAGTGATTTTTCTCTGGTTTGATTGTCTTGATGGAGGTTGAGCCTGAGCATGAAGATGAAGACTTCATTGAAGAGTATTGAAGAGGATGAGTCCTTGAGCATTGCCATTCCAGTTGAAGCTTGGAGAGCATGAAGATCAAGTTGATACTTGAAGATCCCTAAAGATTAGTTGAAGCCTGAAGGTGGAGCTGATCAAAGAAGCTGAAGCTTAAGGGAGAAGATGAGTTGAAACTCATGTTGTAGGGTTGAAGCCTGGAAAAGCAAACTGATGTTTGTCAAGTGATTGAAGTCTGAAGACTGAGTTGCTGCTGGAGGAGCTGAAGCTTTCTTCTGTTTTCTTCTTTTTCTTTGCTGTATTGTGTGTTCTGTTTGACTTGTCTGTTGCATTAGATTAAGTCCATATCTAGAGTAGGTAGAATCTAGGAGCATGATTGCATTAGAGGTTGAGTTGCTCCCTCTGCTTGTATTGTTATCGTGTGGCTTTGCTTGTGGGTATTCGGTAGAGCCCAGCTCCCTTGCCCATGTGGTTTGTTTGCCTGATGGCATTTCATTTCATTTTATCTGTATGATTGCAGTTTACTGTTTATTGCTTGATAGCATGTTGTTTATATTTCAGTATGATTACTTTAATTTCATTCTGGCTTGAGGTTGAGATGAGCTTGTGGAGGCTGAAGCCCCACACACATTTCCTCCCTCACTTGCATTGCATGCATTTTACTGTTAAGCTGATGCTTTGTCCGTTTTGGTGTATCATTGACATGATCCCTTAGGACTCTCATTTCCTTTGATAAGGATTTGATGATAGACTTTTAGGTTGAAACCTATGCATGACAACATCTAGGAGTTCCCTGTTCAAACCTCAACCATAGGATGAATCCATGGCATGATAACAGTAGGACTTGATAGTCTCCCTCCTAGTTGGGCCTGTTCTCTTCTCATCTCAAAACAATTTAAGATACAGTAATCATGAATGATTTCTTTCGTACGTTACGAGCCTTAAGCTATCTGAGAAAGGATTGTGGGAGAGTTTCTTTTCCACAGTCTGGATGTTTAGTATGGTACCCTTTGGGTGACATGCGACGCATTCACTCTCAGGTCATAGTCTCTAGTGCGATTGAAATTGCAAACACAATAAAAAACACTTCTTTCGTAAAAGACAGGAAATAAACCGTAGTTTCCCGAACTACGTGAGCTCTGATCTCTCATGCCTGTTGAGAGTACGTAGGCACAAGATGGCGATGTCTTGGCGAGCTACCTTCCCCCATAACCCTTCGTAGGTCGAACTACGTTGACTCTGATTTCTCATTCTCTGATGAGAATACGTAGGCATAAAGTGCGACGCTTTGCCGAGTCATTTTTCTTTTCTTTTTCAGCCAGCCTTGATAGGTAGATAGAATAAAACCAACCTGTCCAAGTAAACACAACAAGCGAGGATCCCGTCGAGTACGACGGACGTGAAGGGTGCTAATACCTTCCCCTTGCGTAGCCGACTCTCGAACCCAGACAATGGTTGCGATGACCTTGTCTTACCCTTTTTCGTCAGGTTTTTCCGATCGTTTCTTTTCCCGCTCTGAGTGATAAATAACGAAAGGTGGCGACTCTTTTGTTGTGCCGGCACCTTATTTTCGTGCAAGCGACAGTATCAACTTAAGGGTTATGATCTGCTGTACATTCCAGTAGGCGTGTGTTTACAATGAAGTGAGTGATACCAAAGTTCAATTTGCAGAGCAGCCATGCCACAGCTGAAGGTGAAACTCTTATGCAAACTTGCTCCATAACTCACCTCTATCTGATGGCTTGTTTAATGTTTCATGCTGCTATTGCAGGTCTAGAAATTCGCCAGCGGATTCTTCGAAGGGGTGAGTTCGAAAAAGTATTTCCGGCAATCTAGTGTTTGAGATTCGTTGCCGTTGCTTCTTGTTAATATTTGCCAGAGAAACAGATGCTCTATTAATTCTAAATTCTTATTGATGCAGTGAGTGGTTGGCGGTATGCGAGACTCTGGGCGGTACTGTGATGTGACCATATCTACTTCAGGCAAGAGAGACTTATCCAAGAGTTCTTGGTCATGCTTCGGTCCTGTGCTTATCTTAGTTTTGCCACCTATTTCACGAAGCATGAGATGCTGATCCACGTTGCTGCATTCATATAAAATAGCTGCGGCAGCATCCTTATTCACTTTAAGTAAGTGTTTGCCAAACTCACCACTCATTTTAGTAGTTGAAATTTCAGTTAATATATTTGTTTTACATAAAGCTTCGTCAGACTGTAACAGTTTCAGAGCTTTTTGGTTTATGGATCATTTCAGAACTATCAATGGTGATTCCGGACCAATTGTTATCTCCGTCACTTAAGGAGTCTACGTGGTATCGCTCTTTAATCATGGTGGCAGAAAATACAACACATTTTGAAGTGACGTTAGACTTGTGCTCTCGAATGGTGTCCAGAAGATCCTCAAGAGACCCACTTTCCGCGAATTCGAAACCAATTGAAGGAAACTGCCTCATAAGCAGCATGGAAATAATCTGCTTGGTTACTGTTTCATTCTCCTAATAGCCTGAGATAGTAAAGCAACCAACTCATTTGATGACATGCAGGCCTTGAAGGAGGATTTCTCGCACATGGCTCATCTCTTATTTGCCTTGGAAATGCATGGGATTTGAGGGGTCTTCATGAGACCAATGTAATCAAAAATACTCTTGTGGAAAATTATTGATGTAACCCATACTTTGTAATCCTCGAGTTTCTTATGGAAGATTTTGATTAATTGAAATCTGAATGTTTATCAATAAGTTGTATGCAGATAGCAAACTTGTCAGTAATTATCCTTAATCTTGAATATCCTGAGACTTAACTTGATCTTGAATTTTATAGCGAAATAATGAACCCGAAACTTCAAAGAGTAAGGAACTTGAACCAAACTTCCTCCTTTTTCTCTTTTTCCTTTGAAAACTGTAGGACTTAATCCTATATCTTCAATATGAATGTCATGTCCCGGGACCTTTCGAAGGCGAAGATGTCACCTGCCAAACGACACTCCACAAACATCCAAACAATCCTTGAATAAACATCCTGAAAACCAAACATGGTGTGAATCCTCTGAGAAACCTTGGGGAATGTTTCCTTTGTACTAATTAAGATGTCGTAATGATGAGGATATGTGATTCCATAATGCTTCAGCGCAACTTGTAGGAGATAAGGAATACACACAAAGCTTTTATATCTTCTCTGACTTAAAGCCGCAAACCTAGCTTCACAAAATAAAACTAATAAAACGGTTGAAAAAGTTAATTATGTGTGGATGATTGATTGCGAGAGTGAATGCTATCTCCACTCGATATTACTGCGTCTACACAAATTTGTTAGTCGCACAAATATTAAATAGTAAAATAAAGTCAAATAACAAAAGAAAAATGCGCAAAAATAGGTGGGATCTTACGGTCAAAAATTAGGGTGCGACAATAGGGACCTTCATAGTTGGGAGTCCATTTTCCCCAGTGATCTGTTTGTGGAGGGAGAATCTTCTTCAACACTAACTCGCCTGCCTGAAAGCTTCGAGGGCGCACCTTCTTATCAAAGGCTTTCTTCATTCTGCTTTGGTACAATCGACCGTATCCAATGGATGCCAACCTCTTCCTATCCATCAAGCTGAGCTGATTTAATCTGTTTCTTACCCATTCTGCCTCATCAAGCTTGACGTCGACCAAAACTCTTAAAGAAGGAATCTCGACTTCCAATGGCAGGACAACTTCCATACCATACACCAGCAAGAAAGGAGTTTCCCCAGTTGAAGTACGTATCGAAGTATGATATCCATGCAAAGCAAAGGGCAACATCTCATGCCAATCCTTATAGGTTACAACCATCTTCTGCACTATCTTCTTTATATTCTTGTTGGCCGCTTCAACAGCGCCGTTCATCTTCGGATGATAGGGAGAAGAGTTGTGATGCCCAATTTTGAAACTCTGGCACACTTCCTTCATCATCTTGTTATTCAAGTTTGAACCATTATCAATAATGATACTTTCAGTCACTCCATAACGACAAATGATGTCCTTCTTGATAAACCAGGCTACCACTTGTTTGATGACGTTAGCATAGGAAGCTGCTTCGACCCACTTGGTGAAATAGTCAATTTCTACCAAGATGAAGTGATGTCTGTTGGATGCGATCGGCTCCATCTTGCCAATCATATCAATGCCCCACATGGAAAAGGGCCAAGGGGATGCCATGACGTTCAGATGACTCGGCGGTACATGAATCTTATCAGCATAAATTTGGCATTTATGGCATTTTTTTGCATATTAAAAGCAATTAGACTCCATAGTAAACCAATAATACCCTGCTCGTAATAGTTTTTGAGACATGGCATACCTGTCGGCATGTGTACCAAAAGCACCTTCGTGGACCTCCTCCATAAGCAAACATGCTTCTCTTGGTTCACGCACCTTAACAGTACTAGGTCAAAATTCCTCCTGTAGAGTACACCATCTTGGTTCAGATTCAAATTTCCAGCCAACCTCCTCAAGGTCTTCTTATCCCGGGCCAAGGCCCCAGGCGGATACTCCTAATTCTTGAGAAAATTTTGGATGTCACAATACCATGGCTTGCCATCAGAATCCTCCTCTACTGGGAATACAAATGTTGGCCTATCAAGGCGTGAGATGACGATTCTTTGAGCATCATTCCAAAAATTCACCTTATTCATTGAGGATAAAGTAGCCAAGGTATCCGCCATCTGATTCTCCGCTCTCGGCACATGGTGAAATTCTACTCTGTCAAAGAAAGGTAACAGCCTCCTTGCATAATTCATATAGGGAACCAGATTAGGCTGCCGAGTCTCCCACTTCCCTTTGATTTGATTAACAACTAGCGCCGAATCACCATACACGTCTAGATTCTTGATCCTCAGATCAATGGCTTCTTCCAGCCTCATAATGCATGCTTCGTACTCGACTTCATTGTTGGTGCAGGGAAATGTTAACCTGGCAGTGAATGGTATATAAGAACCATGAGGAGTCGTGATGATTTCCCCAATTCCGTTGTCGTAAGAGTTAACAGCACCATCAAAGATCATTTGCCACTGGGAACTTTTCTCGGGACCTTCCTCAGGTAGTGGCTCATCGCAATCCTTCATCTTTAGGAACATGATGTCTTCATCCAAAAACTCAAATTTCATTGGTTGATAGTCGTCAATCGGTTGTTCAGCAAGATACTTTGACAGAACACTCCCTTTAATAGACTTCTGGGAGACATATTGAATGTCGTATTCTGTTAAGACCATCTGCCACCTGGAAATCCTTCCCGACAGTGCCTGCTTTTCAAAGATATACTTAATCGGATCCATCTTCGAAATCAACATAGTTGTGTGATTTAGCATATATTGTCTCAGGCGTTTGGCAGCCCAAGTGAGTGCCCAACATGTTTTTTCCAGCATTGAGTATCTTGACTCACAATCAGTGAATTTTTTACTCAGGTAGTATATGGCATGCTCTTTTCTTCCAGTCTCGTCGTGTTGACCAAGAACACAACCCATGTTGTTCTTAAGAACCGTTAGATACATTATCAATGGTCTTCCAGCTACTAGAGGTATCAGTATCGGACGCTCCTGCAAATATTCTTTTATTTTGTCAAATGCCCTTTGGCAATTTTTTTTCCAGACAAACGCCTGATCTTTCTTTAACAGTTTTAACATGGGTTCACACGTGGCTGTAAGATGAGATATGAACCTAGCAATGTAGTTCAATCTACCCAAGAAGCCACAAACCTCTTTCTCAGTTTTCGGTGCTGGCATATCTTGAATTGCTTTTATCTTTGCAGGATCGACCTCGATTCCTTTTTCACTGAAAATGAACCCCAACAACTTTCCCGACCGTACACCAAAAGTGCACTTGTTCGGATTCAACCTCAGTCTGAATTTCCTTAGCCTCTCAAAGAGCTTCAAAAGGTTTACCAGATGTTCCTCCTCCGTCTGTTACTTTGTAATCATGTCATCAACATAGATTTCGACCTCATGATGAATCATATTATGAAAGAGCGCCACCATTGCCCGCTGATAGGTTTCCCTTGCGTTTTTCAACCCAAAAGGCATTACCTTATAACAAAAAGTCCACCACGGTGTAATAAAAGTTTTTTTCTCCGTATCCTCCGGCGCCATCTTAATCTGATTATATCCGGAAAAGCCGTCCATGAAGGAAAACACAGAATATTGAGCAGTATTATCAACCAAGACGTCAATATGGGGGAGCGGGTTATCGTCCTTCGGGCTCGCTTTGTTCAAGTCCCTATAATCAACACACATCCTTACCTTACCATCCTTCTTTGGTACATGTACGATGTTAGCGACCCACAGAGGGTAAGTTGTTACGACGAGAAACCCTGCATCTAACTGCTTCTGGACTTCTTCTTTGATTTTTACCGTCATGTCTGGTCTGGTTCTCCTGAGCTTCTGCTTGACAGGTGGACACTCTTCACGCAAAGGCAAGCGATGAACCACGATATGGGTATCAAGACAGGGCATATCTTCGTATGACCAAGCAAAGATATCACTATACTCTTGGAGCATTTCAACCAATCTTTGCTTGACATCAATCTGCAATGCAACACCTATCCGGATGTCTCTTCTAACTTCCTCGGTACCCAACTTGACGATCTCAAGTTCTTCCTGATGAGGTAGAATGACTTTCTCTTCCTGTTTCAGTAACATGGCTAACTCTTCAGGCAGGTCTTCATCTTCCTCAATCTCTTCTTCGGCTTGAAAGATCGGGTTATTAAAGTCAAAGTGAGTCATAGACAATTCTGGAGCGGTGTCATCTGTAATGTGAAACCTGCAATGATGATGATTTAATGCTTAAAATGATATGCAAACAAGCACAAACCACATTTCCATTTTATTGTTTGAAATAAAACAGGAAAAACAGAGATCACAATATTTGAATGCAAGAAAAACGCCCTTTGATTAATTGATAAAACAATTGTTCAACATAAAAGATTAGGCCCAACATACAAAGACCATTGTGCTCCGGGTAGAGCACAGGGCTACAGATAATCAGGAAAACAAATCATTACTCTTCTCTAGTCACTTGGATGACCTCATGGACGGTCCAGTTGCTTAGGCTCTGTGTCGCATCGCTGCGAAGAGGGGACGACAATGACAGAAGAGTCGCCACCGTTTGTTATTTATCACAAAAGAGGGAAAGGAAATGATCAGAGAAAACCTACAGAAAAGGGAGAAGATAGATCATCGCAACTATATCTCGGGTTCGGGAGTCGGTTACGCGAGGGGAAGGTATGAGCACCCCTCACGTCCATCGTACTCGATGGGATCCACGCTTGTTGTCTATCTAAAAAAGAGTGTTTACTATCTAAGCTACGACTCAGGGACAAAAGAAAAGAAAAGAGACTCCATAGAGTATCGCCGCTCCATGCCTACGTATTCCCTCGTGCAATGGGAAAGTCAGAGTCATCGTAGTTCGGCTAACTATGGGTGAAAGGTGGGGAAAGATTGCTCACCAAGACATCACCGTCTTGTGCCTACGTATTCTCGTCTGGTACGAGAAATCAGAGAAAACGTAGTTCGGGCTAACAAGAACACCGGTTGGTTCAAAATGTTTTAGGCCAAAGTAGGGTTAAAACTTAGTTCTAGAAGTTTGGTGTAAGCAGCTCGACCATTGGAGACTTAGGCGTTTCCCAGTTTGCAGTAGAACCAAGAGTTAACAAAACTCTCCTTATGGAAAAGGTTTTCCAAATTAAGACCCCGAAGGATAAAAAGATTGAAGTTTGTTTTTGTGTTTTTTAGAGAAGAAGTGAATTGATTATCGTTTGTAATTCATGTTGCACTAAAGACTATGACCTAGGAGCAAATGCGTCACATATCGTCCAAAGGACATACACTAAACACTCTAGATGATTGAGAGGAGGCCCCCCAATCACCATTTCACAAGTACTTAAGGCTCATAATATACTACAATCCTTAACCTTTATTAGATGTTTGGAAAGTGTTTTGAGATGAGAAGAGAAAGACACTCTAAAGGGAGACTAAGACTCAACCAAATGTTCTCATACAAAGTGCACCTATGATTGGGATAAAAGGGAATGCTACCTAATGTTATCATCCATGGATTCAAACCTAAGGTCTATCATAATCAATCTTGAACAAGAAAGATTTGAGATCCTAAGGGAATATGGCAAAGAAGAACAAAAGAAGAAGAAGAAGAAAGCATAAGACAATGCAAGTATGTAAACATATAATGCCTAATTAGAATGAAAGTGAGGGAGGAATAAAGTGTGGGGTAAACACCACCACAAGCACATCTCAACCTCAAGCATGCAAAGAAGAAGGAAGAAAGAATGCACATACAAGAGAAATAAAAAAGGCACACAAAAGTGGGATGAAATGGGAGAAAAAATCCTACAACCATTTTCCATCAACCACCATGCCCAAAGGCAAACCAAAATAAAGGAGTGAAGCCATGATCAAATGAGAGAATGGGAGGCAAGGTGAGGACAGAAAGGAACTCAAATGGGAAACTCAACCATAAGCCATCTCAAGGATCATGCAAGAACACACAAGAGAAGTCCTCAAAGAATCACCATTCATGATATGCTTCAAGTACCTCCAAAGGAGGGACTAAACCATCTCAAATTGGACTATAAGGTCATGGGACAGAAGCAAAGATGATAGGAGAAGGTGCACAAACAAAGAATGAAAAACACAAAGGAGAATGCAAGCATAGGCATGGAGAAAGACCTAAGACTTAAGCACATTCAACACTTGAACTTCAGGTGGAAAGCCTAAAGAAATGCAAATCTCAACAAGCAATGAACAAGTTTATGACCTAAAAATGAGCACTCAAATACCTCAATATGTTAGAAGAATGAATCAACAAGAATTGAGAGCTCAAGGGATCCATATAAGTCATTTCCCATTCAAACTAGGTCAAGTGCTTGTATGAACCTCCCTTAGAAGTACCTTGACTTGCAAGTCACCTCAAAATTAGGAAAAATATTCAAACAAATCTCAAATAAAATCTCAAATAAGCATCAAAGAATTAGGAACCAGAGGCCAAAAGATCACAACCAAAGTCACCTCAAAACACCTCCAAAGAAATTAATTCACAAGGGTGTACCATTTTGAAGGAGGGTTGTCGAGGGTCAACAAAAATGAAGTCAAAGTCAAACCAAAAAGTTCAAACCAGGGGCAAAAGTGTCCTAAAAAATTATTCAACTCATTATTGAAATGATGAATGATTCTCATTCATTGGATCAAATGATTGAATCAAAAATAAAGCATGAAACCAAAAGATCAAGAAAAATTTCATTCAAAAACACTTCCAATCTTTAATTCCATTTTTAATTGAAAAATAATCCAAAAAATAAAATAAAAATTTCCTAAAATTAAATGACATCTCAAAATGTCCTAAAAATATTTTTGTGGAATTTTAATATTATTAGAAGTATTTTAAAATGAATTAAATCTAAACAGAAATAAAACAAAAATAAAAAACAAATAAAAAGGAGCAACAGTGTGAATAGCAAAATACACAGGCAAAAGCGTTGGCCTCCCTCAAGAGAGGGGTGCAAACAACAAGCGAGGCCCAAACAAATCAACCAGAATCCACAATCAAAACGCAGTGTCCAATTAAATGAGGTGGCAAGTCAGGTGACCACGCGTGTTAGTCAAATTAGATCTCAGCCATTGATCAAACTCAGTCAAAGATTCAAATACACACATGGTATGCCACGCAGGCTCAACGGAGAGAATAACTAGACAACGGAGCACTGTGCTCCGGTTATTTTCTCCGGTCACACCACCGGAACTGCAAACCCAAAACACAACCAAATTGGACAAAATTTAACATCAAATTGATCACCACGTTATGTAGATCATGAATCTACACTCCAATTTCATTTATCATGCAAGAATAAAGCAAATCGAACAAAATAAAATTCACATGATCAACTGAAATGTCAACAAACATCACCAATTATGATCTAGTTTTTGCCTACACACGTAGGACTTCAGTTTGCAACAAGAATGAAGTAAAATGGATGCATATTATGAGAGAAATCTTGATTTGAGGATTACCTAACAAAGTCTCTCCTTTGGAGCTTCTACAAATGCTTAAGATTACTCAAACTATGCAGAATCACTCTATGAAGTTTAAGGAAGAGAATGTTGGCTTTGATTTGAGTTGAAAATTCTTCAATCTGGA
>CAWUDS030006658.1:2087309-2139680 GCA_963859935.3 Lathyrus sativus
GACTGGTCTTAACGAGAAATATGGTAACGACCAAAAGAATACCAATAACGATTGGCTTCTAAAACAATGCCAACTACAACTAGATTTTAGACGGAAATTCACTAGCACTGATTAGACGTTCACGGGGAATCGACAGATAGCACACTGAAACCAAGAGGCAAATGAATCACACTGAACCCAAGCTGAAAGGTGTAGGTAGACCTTGGAAAATAAACCCAATCTGAATAGGGGAATAGAGCTTTAAACAAACTAGTCAGAGATGACAAAGTAAATTCAAACAGATGCTCAAATATCTTCTACTAGGGACGAGTCCTCATATCATCATAAGAGGCTTTGAGAGGCAGTCTTCCAACTTGATACTTACACATGACTAAAGGAAATTCAGCCGCTCAATCTGCTCCAACTTCACCAGGGAGGGCGATAGGATTGTGTATCAAAGTTTCCGCTACCCTGAGGTTTCGGGGAAGTATGATTTTCCTTGATTCTTTTCATGAGTTGAAGTTTGTTAATCTTTTCAAGTTTATTCAAATAATTTGACCCTAATGCATTCAAAATTATCGTTGTTTGCATAACAAAGGAAAAGATAAATTTGCAAAAGAAAGAATGGCTCAAAACTGATTTTATTCAAGGATGAAATCTTGCAAATGACAAAATTCCATAGAAGTTTTACAAGTGAAAAATGGCAACGTGGATAAGGTTACATCGAATCCCATGACCAGTTATCCCTAAAGACTAAAACTCCCCCAAAATTCTTGCTTCTGACAAGAGCGGTTGAGATGAATTCTTGTAGGACCTTCTGCGTTAGTGACAACTCATCTGATACAGTGAAACGCCTTTGCCCCTAACTTTTGCCTGGATCGCCCTTTCGGGTTTTCAATCCACCGGGATGCTCATTTTTGCCTAAGCCGCCCTTTCGGGTTTTCAACTTAGCGAGCTCTTATTTTCTTTCTTTTTCTCTTTTTATCTTTTCTTCTTCTCAACCCTAACTTTTGCATAAGCCATTCCTTTGAGTTTTCGGCTTATCGGGTTCTTTTTAGGCGTAATATTTTCGTACTGCATCAGAATTCACTAGATGAGTAAGCTGCTCTCCATCCATGGTAGTGAGAATCAATGAGCCTCCTGAGAAGACTGTTTTTACAACAAACGGGCCGTCATAGTTAGGCATCCACTTTCCCCGTGCATCTTTATGAACTGGTAAAATCTTTTTGAGTACAAGTTCCCCTTCTCGGAATTCTCGGACACGAACTTTCTTATCAAAAGCCCCCTTAATCCTTTTCTGATATAACTGACCATGACACATCGCAGACATGCGCTTTTCGTCGATAAGATTCAACTAATCAAACCTTTCTCTCACCCATTCTGCTTCTTCAAGCTTGGTTTCCATTATGACTCTCAAAGAAGGTATCTCGACCTCAATAGGAAGTACCGCATCCATTCCATATACCAAAGAAAAAGGGGTTGCCCCTGTTGAAGTGCGGACAGACGTTATGTACCCATGCAAAGCAAATGGTAGCATCTCATGCCAATCTTTGTAAGTTTTCACCATCTTTTGCAAAATCTTTTTGATGTTTTTATTTGCAGCTTCTACAACTCCATTCATCTTGGGACGATAAGGAGAATAATTGTGATGTTCAATTTTGAAGTCATCGCACAACTCTTTCATGATTTTGTTGTTCAAGTTGGTACCATTGTCCGTTATGATCCTGCTTGGAATTCTGTAACGACATTTCCTGGCATATTGAATACAGTCAGTTTCCAAAGTCAACCAGTAATAACCAGCCCTCAAAATCTTTTTAGACATAGCATATCCATTGGCATGAGTACCAAACATTCCTTCGTGAACATCTTGCATTAACAACTCTGCTTCTCGTCTGTCGACACATCTAAGCAGGACCATATCATGATTTCTTTTGTAAAGCACATCATTGCTGAGAAAGAATTTGGATGCTAATGATTTTAGAGTTTTCTTGTCAAGTGACGTAGCATCTACTGGATATTCTTGTTTTAACAGATAATTCATTATGTCATGGTACCAGGGCTTATCATCAGTTTCTTCTTCAACCATCTGACAGTAGGCGGGTTCGGTCTTGCGTTCGATTCGAATGAGAGTGGCATTATTGACATCCCTGATTCTCCATATTGAGGCTAACATGGCTAGGGCATCGGCGATGTGATTCTCAGATCTCGGAACATGCTTGAAAGTGATTTCGTCGAAACACTCCATCATCTTTATGATGTAGGCTCTATAAGGGATCAAATTCTCATGTCTAGTTTCCCATTCTCAAGTAACCTGATAAATAACCAAAGCTGAATCCCCACTGACTTCAAGAAGTTTGATTTTGAGGTCGATAGCTGCCTCGAGGTCGAGAATGCATGCTTCATATTCGGCGATATTGTTTGTGCAGTCAAAATCCAACCTGGTTGTGAATAGGGTGTAACCACCTTCCGAATTCATTAAGACGGCGCCTACACCATGCTCAATGTAGTTGGAGGAACCGTCAAACATCATTTTCCACCAAAGACCTGTTCGCGGAACTTCATCAGAACCTGGCTCTTCACAATCCTTCACCAACATAATGTCCTCTTTTGGGAAATCAAATTTGAGACACTCATAATCTTCCACTGGTTGATCTGCAAGATATTCTGACAAAACACTACCCTTGATTGAATTCTGGGCTATATACTGGATGTCGTATTCTGATAATAACATATGCCAACGGGCGAGCCTTCCAGTCTGAGCAGGCTTCTCAAAAATATACTTTATCGGATCCATTTTTGAAATCAACAAAGTGGTATGACAAATCATGTACTGCCTCAAGCGTCTGGCGGCCCATGCTAAAGCACAACAAGTTTTCTCCAAGAGTGAATATCGACTTTCACAATCAGTAAACTTCTTACTCAAATACTAGATAGCATGTTCTTTTCGTCCGGATTCGTCCTGCTGACCTAACACACAACCCATTGAATTCTCAAGCACTGTCAAATACATGAAGAGAGGTCTTCCTGGAACAGGAGGTATTAAGATCGGAGGCTCTTGTAGGTAACCCTTGATCTTATCAAACACTTGTTGACAATATGAGTTCCAAACAACTGTCTGGTCCTTGCGTAATAATTTGAAGATGGGCTCGCAAGTAGGAGTCATATTGGAAATAAATCTGGATATGCAGTTCAGTCTTCCAAGAAAACCTCTGACTTGCTTCTGAATTTGTGGAGCTGGCATGTCTTGAATGGCTCAGACTTTATCTGGATCCACCTCAATCCCTCGGTGGCTGACAATGAAACCGAGTAACTTTCCAGATCTTACTCCAAAGGTACACTTGGCTGGATTCAATCTCAACTGATATTTTCTGAGTCTCTTAAATAATTTCAAAAGATGTTCCAAATGGTCCTCCTCACTCTGAGATTTGGCTATCATGTCGTCAACGTATACCTCTATCTTCTTGTGCATCATGTCATGAAATAAAGCCACCATGGCTCTTTGATAAGTAGCACCTGCGTTCTTCAGACCAAAAGGCATAACTTTGTAACAGTAAGTCCCCCACAGAGTAATGAAAGTAGTTTTTTCCATGTCATCGGGATCCATCTTAATCTGATTGTAACTGGAGAAACCATCCATAAATGAGAAAACTGCAAAACGAGCTGTATTATCCACCAACGTATCAATATGTGGCAAAGGGAAATCATCCTTTGGGCTGGCCTGATTTAGATCCCTGTAATCCACACACATTCTGACTTTCCCATCCTTTTTTGGTACAGGTACAATATTGGCCACCCATTCGGGGTATTTGGACACTGCTAAGAAACCCGCATCAATCTGTTTCTTCACCTCATCTCGTATCTTGAGAGCCATGTCAGGTCTTGTTCTTCAGAGCTTTTTTTTAATCGGTGGGCATTCTGGTCAAAGCGGTAATTTGTGAACTACTATGTCAGTGTCTAAACCCGACATATCTTGGTACGACCAAGCAAATACATCCACATATTCTTTCAGAAGCTTCTCTAGTTGCTGCTTGACTTCTGCCCCAAGAGCTGCCCCAATCTTGACTTCTTTCTTGTCTTCTTCAGTGCCAAGATTAATGACTTCTGCCTGTGCTTTGTAGGGTTGAAGCTCTGTGTACTCATAGTGTGCCAATTTTACCAGTTCATCAGGGATTTCAAAATCTTCATCCTCATCTTCAGCTTGGTATATTGGTGAATCAAAGTCAGGAGGGAATGCAAAGTCATAGGATTCAATGGGTTTTAGGACATCACTGCACGTTGGAATGACTTAATTTATTAAAACACACAAAGACAAATGCAGCACACAAAAGAGAAAATTGTTTTGGGTTTTTTAAGATTGCCATTTTTCTTTTAAAATGAAAGCAAAAGCAGTAAAGGAAATAACACAAGGAAATTAACAAAATAGTTCATTTTTCATTGATTTTCTTGAAAGCACGGGGCCCTTACAAAACATTCATATAGCCTTGGGCATGGCTATGGAGATTCAAAACAAAAACAAGAAAATAAAGACAAACAAATTACTTTAACTCAGGAAAGACCATAGGAATCTCAATAGCTTCCCAGTTGCTCAAGGCAACGTTGCAAGGATACACTAGCTGTTCAAGGTCTTCATCTTTGAAATCTTCCTCCACAACACTGATTTGGAAACCTCTACTGATGAATACTTCTTGTATAGTCTTTGGATGTCCTTTGTCATGTGTTGGTGCTTCATCATGAGTTGGTTTGTAACCCAACCCTTGGTGATCCATTTTTGGCCTCACTTCGATTACCTCTCCCCAACCTGCAGGAGTACCTTCTTCCAGTGTAGACTTTATGCTCTGAGCGGATGCAAAAGAAGGACCACTCTTAGCCACTATTTCCTCTAACATCACTGCATTAACTATCTCGAGTGCCTGAAAGGAAGTTTCTAACGCGCCTTCATCTGCCTCGATATACTTAAATGATGACAGATTGCTCACCATTAGGTCCTCTTCATCGTGTACAATCACTAACTTATCATTCACAACAAATTTCATTCTCTGATGCAATGTGGAAGTCACTGCCCCAGCCGCATGAATCCACGGTCGTCCCAACAAACAACTATAAGCTGGGTTAATGTCCATGACTTGGAATGTAACATCAAACACATGAGGTCCTATCATGATTGGCAATTCTACCTCTCCTACAACCGTTCTCCTTGAACCGTCAAAAGATTTTATAATTAATGATGTCGGTTTCATTTCCGCCCCTGCATATGTTCCGCCCCTGCATATGCTAACCTTGCGAGCGACCTTGCGGTAATACATTCAATGAGGATCCAGTATCGACTAAAACTCGTGCCATTGTATCTTCTTGGCACCTGACAGATATGTGCAATGCACAGTTGGGATTGCGTCCCTTCGTTCGACAACTCTGCATCACTAAATCTCAGGGTGTTACAACTGTAATGTTGGCTATTACTGAATCAAATTGTCTGAGAGTTTTGTCTTTTGTCACATGTGCCTGCTTCAATACCTTTTGCAGAGCCTCTCTGTGAGCTGGAGAGTTCATCAAGAGAGACAAGATCGATATCTTCGATGGGGTTTGGTGAAGCTGATCAATAACCCTATAATCACTTTTCGAATAATCCTTAAGAATTCCTCGTCGTCTCCCTCAGTACTTGGTACCTCTTTTCTCTTGTCGCAACAGGGGTAACCTCTTTTGGAGCGGCTACTGTCATCTTTGGTGATAGATTCGACCACTACGGGTCATTTTGCTTTGTACCTGCAAAGTTTGTTACATCCACTTGGTCATCTTTACTGTCTCTTTCTGACTAACCTTCCCAGATCCTCAGTCTATCATAGTCATGTTATACTTCCAGGGAACGACCTTTGTGCTTTCAAAAGGAAATGGTCTTGGTTTCTGAATAATAACCGGTTGAGGTGGATTGATAGCCGACTTGTGAAAACAGGCTTCATACTTTTGTTGGTCATTTTGAACACCGGAACTTTCTCACTTTTCTTTGGTAAATTAAAAACAGGGCTCAATTTTTGAAACTTCTTCTTTCCTCCCCTTGCTACCCACTTGCAACACTTCATCATCAATCAATCTTTGTATATTTTCCTGTACCACATCACACCCTCTAAAATCACTAGACATTCTTTACAATCATTATGGGTATCTTCTATCAATCCTGCTTTCAGTAGTTTCTCGTAAAGTAACCTCAACGGGGTTTTGATCTCTGACACACCTCGGACCATCGTTTCATCCGACACTTCTTCTACCGCATTGACCCCTCCATGATTCGGCAATGGATTACTTTTAACATTTGGGGGTACATCATCAAAAGACAAGATCTTCATTTCCATCAACTCCCTGACAAGATGTTTCAAAGCAAGACAACCTTCTAAATCATGACCGGCAGCGCCTTCGTGAAAGGCACAATGAGCATTTGGATTATAGTGAGGAGATGTAGTGTCTAGATTTAATGGTCATGTTGTTACCAATCCCTGCTGCACTAAGGAGGGGTACAACTTTGGGTAAGTCATCGTATCTGAGGGGGTGGAGGTTTTGTTGTTGGTCTCCGATTCTGGTAGTTCTGTCTGGGTGCATGAGCTCTATGCTGAGGATGTTGCTGATAGGGTGGAGCGTTGGGCGCTTGCTGATACCCTTGTTGAATTGGCTGATATACATGTGTTGGCTGCACTGTCTGATAACCGGGAACAGGGTGATTAAAAGCCGGAGTTACAGCTGCCACATATGGTTGTTGGGCATACTGCAACGGATACATTGGTCATTGTTGATGGGATTGCTGTACATAACTTGGTTGAGGCTGCTGAACAAAGCCTTGCTGAGGTTGTTGAACATAACTCTGCGGATACTGTTGGTAAGGGGGTCTGCAGGTGCGACTCTTCCTTCCCACAGTTACTGCATTTGTCTCCCCTTCCTTCTTTTTATGAAAATTACTGCTGAACTTCTTGACATTGTTGTTACCATAATTGCTGGAACCGCTAGCCACCTTTCCATTCTTCATTCCTAACTCCACTCTCACTCATACTGCTACTATCAGAAAACTTACGGTTACACTACTAATCATCTTCTCATAAAACTCTGGTCTCACTGTATCGACGAACCAATCTGTCAACTCTTTTTCACTCAAAGGTGGTTCCACCTGAGAGGCGGTTTCCCTCCACCTTTGTGCATACTCTTTGAAAGATTCCGACCCTTCTGCGACATACTCAGTAACTGTCTTCTATCAGGGGCTAAATCTATGTGTACTTGTAATGTTTTACAAAAGCATCGGCCAAGTCTTGGAAACTATGAATACGAGACTGATCCAAACCCAAATACCATTTAGCAGGAGCTCCTTTCAAACTATCTTGGAAACAGTGAATCATCAATTTGTCATCTTCCATGTGAGTGGCCATTCTTCGATAATATATAATCAGATGCGTCCGAGGACAAGTAGCCCCAGAATACTGATCAAAGTTGGGAACTTTGAATTTCGGCGGAATTACCAACCCAGACACTAAGCACATATCTCTGGCATCATTAACAAAGATGTCATTCCCTTCCATTGCCTGACTTTTCTGCCGATAGTCTCTACACTTTCTTTCAACTTATCATGTCATCCACTCTCCTCTTCATACCCATCAAGACCTTCGTACACTTGCGGAGGATTATGAAAAACAGGGCGCGCTTGAATCTGAACAGAAGGCTGAGTGTAAGTAGAATAGCTTGAGGAACTTCTGCCCCTAGGGAACTGCTTGTTGATTGACTACTGGTGGAGATACAAAACCAGGCGGTAACCCATATGGTGGAACATTTGCAACAGTGACTGCCTTTGGGATCGGCTCTACAGCTATGCCAGTGATTTCAGAAACAACAGTGGCTTGAGTATCCAATTTTGCACGAATGACTTATAGGGCTTCCATGATCTTCCCCATGCCTCCTCGTAGCTCTCCAAGTTCATTATCAATCCTGTCCACATCCAAATTCTGTCCTTCCATTCTTAGACGAGCTTGGGCTCGGGTGTTGTATCGTGTTGAGGATTCAATGTGATTCTTTCTGGAGACAAGGCAGCGAGATGAGACACAACACAAGAACATGCACGTGCAATGCTTATGAATGCAAAATGCAACAATGCAAAATTAATTCATTCTAGGAATCCAAAGAAATATTTGTAAAAATTATACAATGGGAAATAAGTAAATTCAAAAGTCTTCATAGATTAACAATTGAGAGTTTTACAACAACGATTCTAAAACTGAAATACAAGTCTTCCATACCGATACATGATGAAATAAAATGGAAAACAAAAGGATTTTAGGTCTTCTGGTTGGATGGCCCTTCGTCTTTTGGCTGACTCCTCTTTCACCTTGAGGATCAACTCTTGAAGCTCTTCTTTTTCTTGCATAGCTTTGAAATACTTATCCCTCCAAGCTTTTCCCTCTTTTTCAGCTCTTGCCAAAGCGAATTTCAATTCTTCTACGAGAGTAGGCTTGGGTGAGTCAGGCTCAAAGCGAGTATAGAACATCTTCAACGCTGCTTCTTTTACCACGATAAGTAAGATTCTGAAACAGTGGTGTCGTGGTAACCTAAGGCAGTTACTCCCCTCGTGTGGACATAACGCAAGCATACACAATTCGAGCCCTGTAAGCGGGATTCTTCCCCTCTTCAATGTAAAAGCTTCTCAAAAAGTATGGGTCTGGTTCATCCTCCATGGGTGCCCAACTGGCGACGAGCTAAAATAGGATTATAGCTGATGCAACCATTAACGCTGATAAGCGGTACATTCGGGAAATCTCCACAGGCTTTGGATCATGGCAATCCCCCATACATAGGGTCATACCACTTAATATCTGAGTGTTTGAATAACAACAACTTTTCTGTCCATGAGAGCCCATTTTGCTTATCTCAGAGTGTTGGAATTCTTGGCAAGTGCGAAATAAACCACTTGTGCAAGAGAACGGTGCAACACTCAATCTGTCTAACTCCATAACGGTTCCTACGGTGGATGGAAAAGTACATATCAGCCAGCAAGGTAGGTACAGGATTCTTGATTAAGAAAAGGTTGATTGCATTTGCGTCCACAAAATCATTAGCAGTCAGGAACAGGAACAGTCCATAAATTAGTAAAACCAGGATGGCCTCAAATGCTTCAATATTCTTCGACAAGGCATAACTTTGAGCTTTTTCATACAGGAACATAGCTGGAAATCCATATAACCCTCCCTTAGCAATCATATGAGACCGTACCTCGCCCACCTCTAAATACGCGGCCTCTGCAACTGCTCTTTCATTAGGAGCCCCTTCTCTTCAGAAAATGGTCTAGGAGTGACGCCTACTCCCATCAGGGCGGAATATTCTTCCAAGGTTGGTAGCAACTGATAGTCTGGAAAGGTGAAACAATGATAGGTTGAATCAATAGAACTGCACGAGTGCGGATAACATCTCTTCATATACTTGAACTTCTAGCAAAGACAACATATTCCCATACTTCTCTCTGAATGCCTCGGGGTCTTCTACTAAACTTCCCAGTTTCTTCAAGTTCTCCAATTTTGGTCTTTGGACACAACCTCTGCTTTCTTTCCAGAATCCATCCTATAATATCTGCAAAACAATTTTTAGTTCCTTGAATGATTAAATAATGAGAATGCAAATGCAAGAGTTTCATGGAACTCAGATCAAAACATCGTTTCATTTCATTGATTTTCAAGTTTGAATTACAAAATATCCAGTACATTTTACAAAATTCCTAAATATAAGGCTGACAATATTCTAAATAAAAGTCCTCTTTTGCTTTGAGCTTCTTGATTTCTTCTTCCATCTGAGTCCATCGCAAGAATGAGTTTATCCATAACTTGCTTCCATGGAGTTGACTGAGAGCTGGAAGAAAATAAACCTTCATGTGTCTTCCTCTTCTTACAAGCAATCATTTCTTCATCCTTCGCCTGGAGTTGTCTGCGGAGTTCATCATTCTCTTCCATGGCCACTTGGTACTTGTACTTCCAGGCTACCTCAGTTTGTTGTGATTTCCTCAAAGCAATCTTCAACTTCTCTTCTTTAGACATAAAGATCATTGGGTGTTCCTCCTCTAAAACCATGGGTTTCTGCTGAGGATAAGGCATCTTCAGCTGAATAGCTCTCTTTCGGACCCATTGGAGATAAGGCTCGAGAGAGACGCAATTAGGTTTCCCTAAGTCTTCCTTTCCTTTCTTATGCACATGGCCCCAAGCTTTTAGGATCTCTTTTCTTAATTCTGATTCTCCTTTAAAGAAAATATTCTCCACATGAGCGCTATTAGGTTTGTCCTTCAAAGGATATCGAAGTTGTCGGCGAGCGAGAACAGGGTTGTAACTGATTCCTCCATTGGTACCAAGAAGAGGTATATTACCAAAACTTCCACAACTGTCAATGATCTTTATCCCATCGTAATTACGACTGTACCAATCAATATCAGAGTGAGTAAGAGCCATAACCTTCTAAGACCACCAACCTTCCTTCCAAAAAGCATGAGACTTCGGCAAATGAGAAATAAACCATTTGTATAGCAAAGGGACACAAAAGATAATCATTCCTCCCTTATGCAAATTCCTCTGATGAACAGAATGATAGGCGTCAGCTAGTAAAGTAGGCACAGGGTTTTTCCTCAAGAAAATCTTAATGGCGTGAGATCCACAAAATTATCAAAAGTTGGAAACAAGAAAATCCCATAAATGAGACAGGCGAGGATAGCTTCGAATGCCTCCATACTCAAATGATCACCATAGTATTGTGCTTTCCCAACCAAGAACTCGGCAGTCAAACCAAATACTCCTTCTTAGTAACTATATTTTTCTGAATATCCACCAATCCCAAACGTGTAGCTTTAGCAATTTCTTCTTCCTTAGGTCCTTCTCCATGATTGGAAAATGAGAGTATTCAAGAATAGGCAAACCAATCAAGCAAGAATATTCCTTAAATGTAGGTACCAGCTGGTAATCAGGAGAAGTGAAACAATGATAGAGTGGATCATAAAACCGGAGAAGTGTGGAGAGAAGTCCCAGATCCATCTTCTTTTTTACCCTCAACAATGACAATAAGTTCCCATACCTGCTCTTGAATCCTTCTAGATCTGTTATCAAAGTGCTCAACCTCTCTATGTCATCCAAGTTAGGACTTTTGTAAGTGTACTTCATAGTTTTCTTTTTTCCACTATCCATGATGATCCTAATGTTTACAAACAAGAGATCTGAGTTCCATGAAACTTTTATGATATGATGTTCATGAATGCATGAATGCACAAACACAGGTAAGCACATATTTCACATATACACAAAGGGTAAATAAATAAAGGTTTTGGTTTGGAGAACATGAGTATGGAGTCAAGGTCTACCCACCCCAAAGGTATGTACTAAGGCTTTTAAAACTGTAGAACAAGGTTCTAAAAGAGTTCCAGAGTCCTTGACCCGTCTTTCGGATATTATCAATTTCCCAAATACTTGGTGGTCGATAATATTCTCAAGAGAATCTCGTCCAAGTGTAGTATCGCGTATCAACTATTTTGGAATTACTTCCTTATAGTCATCGCACTACATCCTAATAAAGCCATAGTGGGGAAAAGGTAATCTAAAGGTTCTTAGTATCACGGGATCCCATGTAGAAAGTAACATTGTTTTCACGAATACTCGATCAACAATACTAACTCTCAGAAGGGCCTCTACTGAGTGGTGGTTTTCTCAAGTCAACTTGGTCGGGAATCAACTCCTATAAGTCTCCTTGAATATACCACCATCCTATCATAAGTACGCTCAAACATGGGTATAGTGTTGTCTCATCACTCAAAGTTCCAAGATCCAACAGGGCACATATATACATATATTCACAAATATAGCAAGTAATCAAACAAGATAGGCTAAACCCTCAAAACACATTTCCCTAGTGAGGTCGCCATTTCTGTTGCGGTGAAAATTGGATATCAAGCTATTAAATTAACTTGAATCTTAATTATTTTACAACCGAACATTATTTTATCCAAAGGAAAGGTCTAAAGAAAGAAAAACCTTTTTTGCGATGTAACGACAACGCTTAAGAGATTTGGGGATCGGGGGTTGGTTATACCTAGGCAAGGTGTTAGCACCCTAAGCATCTGTAGTACTCTACAGGAACCTTTTGTTTGATTGTTTGCTAAGTTTGTGAATATGTACTATGGATTAGGGATAAGTAAAGACCTAGATGGTTTTCTAAGTTTGCTCGCAAAGACGTCGCATCTTCTGCCTACGTATCCTGACTAGGATAGAATCAGAGCAATCGTAGTTCACCTCACAAGGGATGAAGAACACTTGATTATGATCAAGGTTCAAAGGGGAACAAACATGACAATGTTTATGTGGAGTTTGACAAAACTCCTTAATCTAAATTGTAATATTCAAAAGGGAAAGTAAGAAATCATGACGATGATCTTTACATAGAGTTGACAAACTCTATCCTAGGGTTCTAATTGAAGAACACTCCTAGTACAGGTGGGTCTTTTAGACTTAAAGCAAAGTCTAATGGTTTCTAAAATAAGGTTAAAGTGACTTAACAAAGTCAAGGGAATGGGTGAATGAGCTTTCCATGACACAAGGGTCAATGGAGAGACTTTTCCTTTGGAAGGAGAGAGAGAAGGCAACTTGGATGAGAACTAATAAGTTCCATCACCTGGGGAAAAGCAAATAAACATGATGAAGGTAAGAGTATGGTGACAACCATATGAAGCATACATGTTAAATATGATTACAAAGTATGCATTGATGACAATCAAAGCAAATAATCGTGCAAGAAATGTGACGACAGATCAAGCTTTAAAATAATTAAGAGGAGAAGCACAAATCATGGTGACAACCAAAGGAAAATAAATCCTAGCATGTTGACTAAAATGGGAGACAAAGATCTCACAAGAAAAATTCGAATATTGTTCAAAGAAATTCAACACCAAGTAAGATAACGATCAAGAATGAACATTTTCCACATAGACAAAAGACATCACAGTTAATAATAATGTGCAATATTTTTACAACATATGAAAATAGGTCTCAAAACTAACATGTTGCAAAAAGAACCACTCAAAAAGGATAAAAAATGAGAGATTCATGAATTTATGAAATTTCAAAAAATATGTACAAAATAAAATATGAAGTGAAAAATAAAAGAAAAAAAGTGCAAGGGGTGGGAATTGAACCCATGCCCTTAGCTTTTCAAGCAGCAACACTAGCCATTGAGCCACCATACGCGAGTGTGACAAAGAGAGAGAGAGAAAAGAGAAAATAATGTAACAAGTGAAAATAAAAAAAGAACAAAAGGGTTGATCTCCACTATGGATCGAACCCAGGTCATGCATGTGAAAGGCGTGTTTTAAGGCAAGAGGTCTACCACTGGGGTGGCTATACATCCGTTTGTAAATGCCACCCCATTAAAATATATGGGTAAGTTTTATGGATTTTTGGGCAAACACAAGGCCACAAGAACAAGTGAAAATTGATTTGCGTTTTACACCATAACTCAATCAAAACTCCATGGATTCCAGTGAAATTTTTATCAAACTTATGTGATTTTTCATGTTGGACAAGATGGCAATATTAGATTTTTGAAATAACCTCCACAATTAAAAACCCGATAGTACATGCATGATGAGCATTTAAAATGCATTTTGATGTCCCAGTCACATTCTAAACATTATCAGACCAAACCAAACACTTACACACATTAAAAACATATTGATGAGTGAAATCAAGCAAGAGTTTAGTTTTCAAACAGTATGTGGTGAAGAATGGTATTCAAGTTGCAAAAACAGCATGTTTGATGCATGAAGATGTTCAGGTCAGGTATGAGGCATAAATACATCAAGTGGATCATACACACATATCACATACATGTTGGCAAGTGAATTTAAACACATGAAATGGTTTCAAACTGACTGTTACAGAAAATGAAAAAACAAGCTGCAATTTGTAACTTGAGAATGCAGTAAGATGTGCAAAACAAGTTCTAGAAGTTATTTAGCCAAACTAATCACACATACACACCATATACATGACAACAAGTGAATGTAAGCACAAGGATTGGCTTAAAACAGACTGTGGTGAGAAATGAGGTTCATGCTGCAATTTGGCATTTTTAAATGTATGATGAGGTTCAAATCAGGTTCAAATGCGCAAGTAGATCAAGTAAGTCACACATACACATTACATATATGCTGTCAAATGATTTTGAGCAAGGGAAATGGTCTGAAACAGTTTGGCATGAAAAATGACCTTTAAGTTGCATTTTGAGGTTTTGGTGATGCATGAAAAAGTTCAGTTCAAGTCTTATGCACATTTAAGCCAAGTAAATCACACATACACCTTGCAAACATGTTAACAAATGAAATCAAGCAAAAGAAAGGGTTCAAAATTGGCTGGTGTGAAGAGTGGTGATCAAGATGCAAGTTGTGTTTGTGAAAGTGCAAGAGGGTATTGAATTTCAATTCCAATGCATATTTATACCAGATAAATCACACATACACCTCAAATACATGTTATCAAATGATTGTGAGCAAAAAAGAAGGTTTGAAACAGGCTATGGTAAAAAGTGGGGTTCAAGCTGTGTTTTGGCAGTTTGAGGTATCCATGAGAAGTTCAAAATCAGTCTCAAGCATTTCTAAATTAAGTCAAGCATATACACAACTCACATATATGTAGACAAATGAAATTAAGCATAAAGATATGTCTCCAATGGATTGTGATGCAAAATGACCAACAGGCTGCTACTAGGTATTTGAAGCACATATGAAGAAATTCAGTTCCAGTTCTCAGCATATTTTAATCAAGCCACACTTCAAACATATTGCATATCAACTATATCAATTATTTGCATTTTGAAATTTGATCAATAACCAAGGGAATCAAGAAATGGTATGGTGATGCTCATTTATTAAAAAATGCATTTTGAATGTCATGTCTTAAACCAGATGCAAATAACTCAAGTTCGGTATTCACACACATTGTAAGCATAACATATAAGGTATTGGGACCTACAAAACCAGCACAGATCAAGCAACACAATAATTTGGTATTTTGATGCAAACAAGTGATTCAAAATTGACAGCAGCAGGGTACTTTTTCAGGGATGATGTTTTTTCATGATGAACAATGGTATATGCATACTAGATACATGATGACAAATGTGTTAGACCACCAAAAGCAGCCATACCTCCCTCAACACAAATCTTGGCATGTGATTCCAAAAACAGTGCCAAGACAAACTTAAATGACAAATACCAATGATATGTTTTCATGACATTGCAATGAATCAAGTGAGATTAATGGTACCTACCTCTTGTAGACAATTTCAAGCAAGCAAAAGAAGCAAGAAAACCAGAGATATTTCAAGCACCACTAAGCTTTGGAAGATTTCTTCTTTGTGAAGCAAGAAAGCAACCTTCAAGACAGTTGGAGAAATAAACTCCACCAATGATCCTCAATGCTTTAGACAGTTGAGAAATGATATATGTGAGGTGTTTGAGTGATTAACACACCAAGGAAGTGTCTAGAATAAGTTTTGGCTGATTTTGTGGTTTTTGGTCAAAGTAACTTGGTATGGAAGTTGACTTTTTGAATGGTGAGGTTTTTGAATGGTTTAAGGTGTTGGACACCTTATATATTATATTTAGAGATTGTGTGGATGATTGTTGGGGTGTTTGAATGGGGAGAAATGAGTTTGGCAGCAAATGTACCAAGACAGATTTTTGAAGCTTTTGGCAATTTTGTGATTTTGGAGTAAGGTGTGAAAGAGCCAAGGATTGAGATTTCTATGGTTTTTAGAATCAATATTGTGTGGAAAATGAAGTGATGAGGGCTCCCTTTTATAGGCAAATGAAGAGAAGGGGCAGATTTGGAGATTTCTTGACATGAAAGAAAGGTTTTACACTTTTGGATCAAACCTCCACAAAGGGGTTTTCTTGGCAGATAGGTAAGCCCAATAGTCAAGCAAAATGATGATTTTGAAAGGGATAAATGCAGGCTAGAGGGAATAGCTTGATGGTGGTGGCAGATTTCACTTTACACCTCTTGCTTGGTTTAATCATTTTTAAATGCAAGTTGCAAGGCAAGTTGCAAGCTTGGAGAATTCCCCTCTTCTGCATAATCTTCTCATTTCTATGCTTAATAATATCTACATATCAGAAATAATATCATCCAAGGGCTGAGATTGGCCAGTTTGATCAAAGGAATGATTTTTGAACTTTGGACAATGTGGGACTAAAGTGTGAAATCACCAACTTGCCATAACCATAACTTTCAGCTCACAAATCCTTTTGAGATGTGCTAATACTTTTTAGAAAGCCCTCAAATAGCTCTAATACATTCATGCTTTCATGAGTTTCAATTTCCCAACGGAACTTGGCAAAAAGTCACTCAAAGTTGCTAAAAAATGAACTTAAAAGTGAAATTTCTCTAAGTCTTTTTCCCTTCTTGAAATGAATTTGATCATAACTCCAAATCTATCCATTTTATGATCATGGACCACTTAGGGACTTTTGTAGGATTTGTCAAGAGCTTTCAAATGAGCTTTGAACAACTTCATTTGGATGTGTGGTTAAGGAGTTATGGTTTAGCCCCTTTCAAAACCCTAATTTTCCGATTTTTCGATTACTCCTTCATCCTTGATCCAATGGTCATGAAAATTGATAGGCAAGTGCAACATGATATAAGGAACATTTTTGGATTCACACTTTGAAGTCCAATTCCTTAAATTTGAAGAGTTGACTTTTTGGTCAACCGTACGATCGATCGGTGACTACCGAGTCGTCTGTTGACACTCTGAGCCTCCTGAGACTTTGAAACTCCTTGAATGATCTTTATTATGCTATATGAACTTCATGGATCACAATCCTACCATTAAAACACCTTCCAACATTAAAGTCAAACTACAGTTGACTTTTACTTGTCAAAAAAATCTAATCGGGTGCCCTGAAATACACTGCTCTTGATTGTGGGGTAACAACCTCAAATTGGATTCTCAATTGACATCATATGATACCCTTGATCTTGTTTCATAATTGAATTAACCTAAAGCTTTGGATTAATCACAAACCCTGAGGCTTTGATTAGACTGCACCAAACCCTGATTCATCTGTAACTTGACAAAGACAAACTTGCACTGGGTTAGGGTTAGATAATTCATGAGTATGCTCCTAAAATGATAATGAGAATCTAAGGGGTCAAAATTTGGGGTGGACACGGAAACACATGAATCTTGTCTGCATAAATCTGGCATTTATGGCATTTCTTCGCATATTTGAAACAATCAGACTCCATCGTCAGCCAATAATACCCTGCTCGTAACAACTTTTGAGACATGGTGTGCCCGCCGGCACGCGTACCAAAGGCTCCTTCGTGGACCTCTTCCATAAGCAAGCTTGCTTCTTTCTCGTCCACGCATCTTAATAACACCTAATCATAATTCCTCCTGTAGAGTACACCATCTTGGTTTCAGATAAAAGTTGCCAGACAACCTTCTCAGAGTCTTCTTATCCCGGATCGACGCCCCTGGAAGATACTCTTGTTTCTTAAGAAAGTTCTGGATGTCATAAAACCATGGCTTTCCATCAAAGGCTTCCTCAATGGCAAATACAAATTCCGGTTTATCAAGGCGCGAGATGACTATTCTTGGAGCATCATTCCAATAGTTCACCTTGTACATTGAGGATAACGTCTCCAGAGCGTCTGCCATCTGGATCTCCGCTCTCGGCATGTGATGTAACTCTACACGATCAAATAATGGAAACAGCCTCCTTGCATAGTTCATGTAAGCAATCAGATTGGGTTACCTGGTCTCCCATTCTCCTTTAATTTGATTTACAACTAGCGTATAATCGCCGTACACATCTAGGTTCTTGATCCTCAAATTAATAGCTTCTTCCAACCCCATGATGCACGCTTCATACTCTGCTTCGTTGTTGGTGCAGGGAAATGTCAATCTGGAAGTGAATGGTATATGAGACCCACGAGGAGTCGTGATGATTGCCCTAATTCCACTACCGTACGAGTTAACAGCACCATCAAATATCATTTTCCATTGGGAGCCAAGCTCAGGACCTTCGTTAGGCAACAATTCATCACAATATTTCATCTTCAGATACATGATGTCTTCGTCAGGAAATTCAAATTTCATAAGTTGATAGTCTTCAATCGGCTGTTCGGCGAGATACTTTAACAGAACACTCCCCTTGATAGCTTTCTGGGAAACATATTGAATGTCGTACTCTGTCAGTACCATCTGCCACCTGGCAATTCTTTTGGAAAGTGCTTGCTTTTTGAAGACATATTTAATCGGATCCATCTTTGAAATCAGCATGGTTGTATGATTAAGCATATACTGTCTAAAATGTTTGCCAGCCCACGCGAGTGCGCAACATGTTTTCTCTAACATCAAGTACCGAGACTCACAATCTGTGAACGTTTTACTCAGATAGTATATTGCATGCTCTTTTCTTGCAGTCCCATTTTGTTGACCGAGAACACAACCCATACTGTTCTCAAGAACCGTTAGATACATGATTAATGGTCTTCCAGCGACTAGGGGTATCAATATCGGAGGTTCCTGCAAATATTCTTTTATTTTATCAAACGCCCTTTGGCAATTTTCATTCCAGACGACCGCCTGATCTTTCTTTAGCAATTTGAACATTAGTTCACACGTGGTTGTGAGATGAGATATGAACCGAGCAATGTAGTTCAATCTCCCCAAGTAATCACGAACCTCTTTTTCCGTTTTCGACGCTGGCATATCTTGAATAGCTTTTATTTTTGCAGGATCTACATCGATTCCTTTTCCACTGACAATGAACCCCAGCAGCTTTCCTGACCTGACATCAAAAGTGCACTTATTAGGATTCAACCTCAACTTGAATTTCCTGAGCCTCTCAAACAGCTTCAACAAATTGATCAGATGTTCCTCCTTCATTTGCGACTTTGCTATCATGTCATCAACATAGACCTCGATCTCATGATGAATCATATCATGAAACAAAGTGACCATAGCCCGCTGATAGGTTTCCCCTGCGTTTTTCAACCCAAAAGGCATTACCTTATAACAGAAAGTCCCCCACGACGTGATAAACGTCGTTTTCTCCATATTCTCCGATGCCATCTTGATCTGGTTATAACCGGGAAAACCATCCATGAAGGAAAACACAAGATATTGAGCAATATTATCAACCAATACGTCAATATGGGGGAGCGGGAAATCGTCCTTCGGACTCGCCTGATTCAAATCTCTGTAATTGACACACATCTGTACCTTACCGTCCTTCTTAGGCACAAGCACGAAGGATAAGTTATAACAGCTAAATATCCTGCGTCCAACTGCTTCTGGACTTCTTCCTTGATTTTCACAGGGATATCTAGTCTCGTACGCCTGAGCTTCTACTTGACTGGTGGACACTCTTCATACAACGACAAGCGATGAACCACGATGTCTGTGTCAAGCCCGGGCATGTCTTCGTATGACCAAGCAAAGATATCACTATAATCACGGAGCATCTCAACCAATCTTTGCTTGATGTCACTCTGCAATGCAGCCCCTATCCGAACATTCCTCACAACTTTCTCAGAACCCAAATTAATAACCTCGATTTCCTCTTGATGAGGCAGAATAACCTTTTCTTCCTGTTTCAAGAATCTAGATAGCTCTTCTGGTAAGTCTTCATCTTCATCAATCTCTTCTTCGGCTTGAAATATCAGATTATCGAAGTCGAAGCGAGTCATAGATGTCTCTGGCACGGTGTCATCTGCAATGTGAATCCTGCAATGATAATGGTTAAATGCTTAAAATGATATACAAAACAAACACAAAGCTACATTGCCATTTTATTGTTAAACATAAAACATGAAAAACAAGGATCACAATATTTGAATGCAAAAAAATGCCCTTTGATTAATTGAAAAAGATTGTGCAAGCATAAATAATAAGACCCTGAAGACAATAATCAGAAAAACAAAGTATTACTCTTCCGTTACCACTTGAATGAATTCCTCGATAGACCAATTGTTGAGGCCTTCTCCTGGAATGCCCGGCCGAATCCACGAGTCCATATCGCAGTCGATATCCCCGTCTTCCTCTGAAATAACGTTAACCCTCTCAAAGATAACCCCGCCTTTGGTAAATTGTACTGGCCCTTTGTAGTGCGGCGTGCTCTGTGAGGATGACGAAGAAGATGGGCGATATCCCAGACCAAATTTGTCCTGCTTATGGGGTATATCCAACACATGACCCCAACCTAGTGCTGCCCCAGCCCACACTGCTGCTTGGGCCTCCTTGAAGGATGACATGGCCACTTCAGGCACTTTGCTCACAGCAGACACTTTGTCTTTAATCTGCACCGTCTCAAAAGCTTGACAAAGAGTCTCATGGATTTCATCATCCACCTCAACATATTTAAACGAAGACAAATGACTGATCATTATATCTTCCTCTCCACACACAGTGACAACGCTGCCACCCACCATGTCCTTGAGCTTCTGCTGCAGCATGGAAGTTACGGCTTCCGCCGAGTGAATCCATGGACGGCCCAACAAACAACTATAGGCAAGCTAAATGTCCATAATATAGAATACCACATCAAATACTTCGGGACCCACCTGAATAGGCAATGTCAGCTCTCCAAATACAGATCTCCTAGTACCGTCAAAAGCTCTCACCACAAGATCACTTGGCGCACACGTTAAACCACGAGTGTCCAGTTTCATCAGTGCTTTTTTCGGAAGCACATTCAAAGACGATCTTGTATCTACCAGCACATGAGACAGGACGGCTCCACGACATTCAATTGAAATGTGCAACGCACAATTATGATTCCTGCCCCTCGGGGTCAAGTCCAAATCTGTGAAACCTAACCCATTTCCTACATTGATGTGCGCTACAACCCCTTCGAGTTAGTCAACTGAAATCTCTTGCGACATGTAAGCAGTATTCAATATCCTCAACAACACATTTTGTTGCGCTTCTGATAATCACTCTTTCTTATCAATCTCATGAACTCATCCGCTTCCTTCTCCAAAGAACTCTTTTCACCAGCTTGAGAAGTTTCTTCAACCACAACTTTCTTACCCTTATCAGCTCTGTCAGTGACCACTTCAGGTGATGAGAACACTCTTCCGCTTCGAGTGATTCACCCAACTCCAACTAGATTATCCACAGAATTAGTCGGCAAGCTCTTCAGTTCCTGTTTCTGCCCATTACAATATACCTCCGCTCCATAGTTACACGAAATTGCGTTGGTACTCTCATACGGCACAGGACCAGCTTTGGGGATGATAATGGTTGGTGGCCTCGACGCGGAAATAGTTATAGTTTTGTATGGGACCGAGATCGTTGCAACCTCATTCCTTTCCTCAACCATTATCTCTTTAGACTTATTCTCAGCAATCCGGTCGAATTGCAACATTCCATCATTCATCATACCCTGAATGCAGCTCTTCAGTTTTGCACATCCCTCGAGATGACTCAAACATTCAGCAAAGGATTCATTACAGCCCCGGAATATCCTTCCTTTCAATAAATTTTCCTTTACAAAGCCCAACGGCATCTTCAAATTATTATCATCAGTTATCAGATCTAAACTCTCGCCTTCAATGATTGCACTAACTTCGGCTGCCCCATGGTTGGGCATGGGGTTCTGCACGACGTTGGGAGCATCGTGAGAAAATTTTATTGCCTTGCTATCCACCAAATCCTAAACTTTGTGTTTAAAGGCCTTGCGTTTATCAATGTTGTGCCCAGGTGCTCCGGAATGGAACTCACAACGAGCGTTGGCATCATAACCGGGTGGAGGCGCACCTGTCAAAGGAGCTAAAGTCCTTTTCTGCATTAACTGCAACTGTAACAAGTGCTGAAGTAGTTGGGAATAAGGCATCGGAGGTGCGTTAAATTGTCTATTGGCTGTCCGACCTCGATCTTGAAACCTTCTATAACCTTGTTGATTCTGCTGTTGCTGTTGTTGTTGTGGTTGTTGGGGAACGACTGGAATTGTGATACTAGCGACCTGCTGCTGCTGACGATAAGATGGACGCTGATTTTTACCTCTACCACGAGAGCTAGACACTGCATTAGTCTCACCTTTCCGCTTCTTATTACCAAACATCTTCTTACCTCCTTCTCCAACTGAGGGCACCTCACCAGATTGGATCTTTCCCATCCTTATACCATTCTCTACCCTCTCCCCAATGATGATCAAGTCAGAAAAGCTCCTAGACATGCTACTGATAAGCTTCTCATAATAGACACCAGGCAAAGTAGCCACGAATATATCAATCAATTCACGCTCCAACATCGGAGGCTGCACTCTTGCCGCTAGTTCGCGCCACCTATGGGTGTATTCCTTAAAGCATTCACCAGTCTTTTGAGACAATTTCTGAAGTTGGACACTGTTAGGAGCAAGATCGCTATTATACTGATAGTGCTTCATGAAAGCTTCAGTTAAGTCTCTCCGACTGAGGATATTAACACGCTCGAGTCCCATATATCACTCAAGCGAGGGCCCTGACAAGCTGTCTTGAAAAAAGTGCATGAGCAGCTTTTCGTCATTTGAGTAAGCAGACATTTTACGGTAATAAGAACGAAAATGGACCCTTGGGCATGTAGTTCCCTTATACTTGTCAAAGTCAGGGACTTTGAACTTCAGCGGAACTTTCAGATCTGGGATCAACCCCAGATTGGCCTTGTCTAGTCCCATGGAGTTCTGATTTTCAAAAGATCTCATCTTTTCTTCAATCATCCTAAACCTTTTATCAACCTCAAATGGTAGTCCAACACTGATATCTCGCATAGAAAATGCGTCTTCCTACTGGTCCTCATCCCATTGAGGAACATTGTTGCCATGCATATGACACACTACTTCAGGGATTCCACCTACGTTGCCTCCGCCCGGAGGGATAACTGTTGTAAGAATAACGTGAGCATGTGGCGTACCATCACCACGAGGAGGATTAGCAGCAGTTCCTCCGTGAAGCACACCATTATTGTCAACTCTTACAATGAATGGCTGCACCAAGGTCCTTAGTTGCTCCTGGCCATTTGCCACACCCTGCATCAGCTCCATAAACTGAGCCATCATATCCCTCATCTCTTGCATCTCATCTTGCAGTTGTTCCATAACTCTGCGCTGATTACCACTAGTGGCGTACAGGTGAGTAGTCTGGCCGTCTATTCTAAAACAATCTAACGAACAAACAAGGGTAAGAAAAATGGTTCCACTGCACCTGCTATGCAAAATGCAGACATGTATATATGCATTAGGGACGTTTCCCCTTGATTCTAGTTCCTGCACGAAAATGAGACATAGGAAACTCATACCCAGGAAAGAGCCAAACATCTCATACATACAAGAAAAGGCCAACAGGAGATGTACAATCATACAACTGAGTACAAAGAATCAACGAAAGGACCTCATCCAACAGGTATGGTGATGGTCAATACAAACACAAGCAACAAGCTACAAAGGAAATGAAAGACAACAGGTACGGCAACGAGCACGAAACTTCTCCAATAGCTCATTGTCATACCCCAAATTTGTCCTACCTTTTTTCAAAATTCTCATTTTCCCGACTTTGTTTTTAATTTACCTCGCTTATACAGCGTAGCGTATTTTTCAGCAAAAACAGGGATTTTCGCTTTTTAGCCCAATAAGAGCATGCCACGTGGCATCTTTTTATTTGTTATTATTTTTTATTTTATATATATATATATATATATATATATATATATATATATATATATATATATATATATATATATATATATATATATATATATATATATATATATATATATATATATATATATATATATATATATATATATATATATATATATATATATATATATATATATATATATATATATATATATATATATATATATATATATATATATATATATATATATATTTTTTTTTTTTTAATTTTAAGATAATGTAATATTTTTTTAATTAGGTTAGATTTTATATTTCAAAATTTAGAATTTAAATTATATTTAGATTAGTTATTTTTTATTTTATTTTATTTTAATTTTTTAAATTAGAATAGATTATTAATTAATTAGATTAGAATTGTTTAAGATAAAATTAAAATAAGATTAGATTTAATTAGTTAGATTATTAGTTAATTAATTAGAAATTAAAAGAAAAAATAGAAGAAAAATTGAAAATGTAACACGGTGGGATTGAAAATTAGGGTTGATTTGGGATAAATAGGGGACTCTACTGTTCACAGGGGACCCTAAAAAGAAAAGGGAGAACCCTAAAAAAAAGAGGGAAACACTGTTCACCCAGACCCAAAAAAACCTAGCCGCCCCTTTCAGAAACCCTAAACGGCCGCCAAACCCTATTGTCTTCTTCCTCCTTCGAACGTCATCATCTTCCTCTCACGAACCACTCGCCGGAAAAACCTTCATCGTCACCATTGAAAACCCTAAATCGACGCCTCTAAAACCCTAAAACCGCCGCGAACACTCATTCATAGATCAACTCACCGACCGCCGTAAACCTTTCGTTTTTTCGTTCTTCTTCCTCAACTCACCTTCAGACCACCGGTTTTCTCAGTCACGCCGCATGACGACCACCATACTCCAAGCCCAAATCCCTTTGCCACACATTTCCTAAAGGCATCACGTTCATCAACACAATACGCGTGTCTTCCTCTTCGAATCATGTGACCACCACCACCAAAACCCCTGTTTTTTACTTGTGTTCGTAGCAATAACAATTGGGATCCATCAACAGCAACTCAAGGTTACACAATAATATAAAGTTGAATGACACATAGCTGTAGCATCTGCAACAACACAACTCAGTAACCACACAATGTCAATCTTAGGCGTCGACTCTTCGTTCAAACTCAACCTTTAAATCGTGAACAGAGAAGTCTGTTGTCTTGTCGATGGAATTGTTGCTGCTGCTCGTTGTATTGATACTCCCGTATACGGAAGCTGGTGCGAACTCTGCGGGTGAACAAACATGTCAGAATCATTGCAACATAGCGTTCAACAACAAGCATCATCGCGACAACATAAGAGAATGGTGTGCCTTCCGGTTCTTCACTATTTCACAACAACAGCGATGTTAAGCTCCACTGTGAATAGCAAAAACAAGCTATCCTGCTCTCCTTCAAACAACATCTTTCCAAATCCTCTCCTTGCTATTGACTATTCTCTGAACCTCAAGGAAGGGGGTTGAGATCTCTCACAATCCCAATTGGATGAGACTCTTTCACCAGCTGAGTGCACCATTGTGTCTTCTCTATCAAATGACAATGTTGATTCCTATGTTCTATCAGAGTCCAGCCTTTTTGTTTATGCCTACAAGATTATAATCAAAACCTGTGGCACTACCAAGTTACTGCTTGCAATCCCACCGATATTGAAATTGGCCGAGTCTATTTCTCTTAATGTTAGATCTGTGAGGTAGCATGGTTTATATTATGGGTGGATCCGATGAAGCCCGGAATTGGCATGTCTACTGTGCCTCCGCTGATTCCGCGAGCCTAGCAGATTCTGTCTACACACTCGAGATGTGTATGACCGGCTTAGATAGAGAGAAAGCATCTGTTTTCTTCAAAGAACAAGCAGGTTCAGCTTCCGAGATGACCATCAACTCTGGCATCAAGAAAGTTCTTCCAAATTCTCAAATTTGTGACTTTGATTTTGAACCTTGTGGTTATTCAATGAATTCTGTTGAGGGGCCTGCTGCATCTACAATTCATATTACCCCAGAAGATGGTTTCAGTTATGCAAACTTTGAGACTGCAGGATACGATTTGAAGTCAATAAATCTGAATGGAATGGTGATGAGGGTACTAGCTTGTTTCAAACCAACTGAGTTTTCTGTAGCTGTTCATGTGGACAATGCAAGCAAGTCATTTGAGCAGGGGTGTTTGCTGGATGTTAAGGGATACTCCTGTGGAGAGAAGAGCTACCAAGGGCTTGGAATGGGTGGATCTGTTGTCTACCGAAAATTTCTCAAGACTTCGGCCAGTTCCACACCTTCAGGGGCCTCTGCCAAGGGTAGCGGGTATGGTTTCGCTGATAAGATTGCAGATGGAATGACAATACAGATTCACACGGTTAATCGGTTGCTTGAAACTCATGGAAGTGCTTGTCTCGAAGGGGCAGCAACACGGGCACCACCCATGGCATCTATAACAATACACAACCTTTCTCTGTGTACCACAAATGAAAGCTGGCAGGTGGTAAATCTTAAGGAGGCACGGGATTTCTCATCTAATAAGAAGTGTATTTATGTCTTCAAAAAATTTGGAATGGGAATCATTATCTATTGATCTTTTGCCTCATCCTGACATGTTCACGGATGTTACTTTAGGCAGTTCTCAGGATTCCAGCTTGAGCTATTAATGCAGTCCCTCTTTTTCTCGGAGTTTGACGTTCCTCACGGAAGCGTTTTGTACAGCAAATAAACAGAGCGGCGACAACTCTCACATGTCGGTCGAGGCTCCGAAGAAAAAGTGAAGAAAACAAGCATTCTTGTAGCAGAGGTAGTCTATGGGGCAATGTCAACTGGGGATGTTCAGAAAGCTGTCGAGAAGGAGTTTGAAATGGCTTTGCAGGATCGAGTGATGGAGGATACAAAGGACAAGAAAAATGCAGTTGAGGCTTATGTTTATGACATGAGAAATAAGCTTAATGACAAATACCAAGAGTTTGTCCAAGCTTCAGAAAGCGATGAATTTCTTACGAAACTTCAGGAGGTGGAGGATTGGCTATATGAGGATGGTGAAGATGAAACCAAAGGTGTATGCGTTGCCAAGCTAGAAGAACTCAAAAAGCAAGGGGACCCAATTGAGGAGCGCTACAAAGAGCACACAGACAGAGATGCAGTAATTGAGCAGCTTGTCTATTGTATCAATAGTTACAGAGAAGTTGCAATGTCTAATGATTCCAAATTTTATCACATTGATATCAACGAGAAACAGAAGGTCTTGAATGAATGCGGAGAAGCTGAGAACTGGCTTAGAGAGAAGAAGCAACAACAAAGTTTGCTTCCAAAATGTGCTACCCCGTCCTCTTGTCAGCTGATATAAGAAAAAAGCTGAGGCTGTTGATAGGTCATGCAAGCCGATTATGACAAAACCAAGACCGGCAAAGCCAGCTTCTCCAGCTACTCCAGAAACACCAACTCTTCTCCACAAGACATAACAAAAGCGGAGACAATAACTCACTGATGAAACGCAAGGTTCAGATTTGCGGCACAACTCGGCATGGTTTGTATCTCTAATGCGTCACAAGCAAGAACGTCGTCGCAGCTTCAATGGCACCCTAATCTAGTAACAGGGTAACTGTTTTGTTCTAATTTTCATTTTTGTTATAATTTCATTTTAATATATTGTATTGCTTCATTGCATATGTTTGAGTTCTTTGTGCATATTATACTGTCGCTTGCGAGTTGTATCACCTTGTGACAGGGATGCTACTGTAACTTATGTTTGGCGAAGACGCTTCGAGCAATACTCTACAGCAGCGATATAACACCTTCAAAAGTTCACGCAGATCTTCCTTCGTAGCCACACACCACTCGTTAACTCCACCGACGGTGATTCCGACAATGCCACGAATTTAGTTCAGAAGCTCAAATTCGCAGTTGAAATTCGACATTTCAAGCAGTGCGAAAAAGGATGTTATTGTTTCTTCAGCTGATGTGGTTTATAGATCGATGAGCAGTAGAGCTTTTTATTATTGCGTGCTTAATTAGTGTCGCCAATTCCGTATGCACAAGTTCTACATTAACATCAACACTATGACTTTTCTTCGACTATATCTCGACATTTGGTAACACCTCAAACTAATTCATAATCTACTGTCATTCTACAACAAAAGTTCAATGTCAATTGTATGCCTTTTTTCTGATATATTGAACTATATAGACTGTAAATGCTTGAGCTGTTTTACTGAGTTTTGACCGTGCAAATAGATTCATGTAGCAGACCATTTTAAACTGTGAAACAAATGCTGAAAGATAGTTGTATTTCTACTACTGCGAATACTTCGTTATTTCGCTTACACTTCACGCTATGTTGAACTTGTAAGTTGGTATTTAAAGATGGGTTACTATTGCTGCTTGTAATTTGGTCCTGTTAGTGATGCATCTGCGTGAGTTGAGTTCAAAAACGGTAACTGTCTATTTTAGTTTTTGCAAGATATATAAGATGTATGCTGTTCTGAATTCTCTGCCATCACATGGTCAGTTTCGAACTCGCGAAATTCGTTTTTTTTTTCTATTCTATTTGGGCTGGCTGTTGTTTTTGTGCAGGTCGCGACGTTGCTGAATCTCGATATCAGATGTGTTTCCAATCACACGAGTTTGAAGCCACAGGGGATAAGTTCCATAAATTATGGTATCAAACATTGCGAAGCATGCGGATTCGACGGGCTCGGTAACGCTAGGATGATGCTGCTGTTATTGTAAAACAAAGTTCGAGTTCAACAAGTTTAACAGGCGATGGCAACAAGGACTCGGCAAACATATAGAAAATGTGCAGAAGTTGTTCGATGAAATCCCGTGAAATTGCAGCGCGTCGTTGTTCCTGCAGTTGGAGTTCAACGCAGCAACAACTCAGATTCGCAGGGGAACTTGGCATTTCAAGTAAGTGTTAAAGTGGAAGCATTCCTCGCAACTACCGTAACACGATCGACAACAACCTCATCTTCAACAAGCTCATGGCAGCTCTCACTCTGGTTATACGGAGTCGGTAAATCTGTGAATCTTTGTTCTTTGGTTCGATTATACATAGGCACTCAATTAGGCTTGGTTGCTACTGGAGATTTGATGTATTTATCATTGTTTATAAGGCATTTTATGGTTGTTTTTATTCTAAAAATTTTGTCGAATATCCAACGTGACGTCGTTAATATTCAAGTTGTTGTTTTGAATTAACACTATTAGTTCTTGGTTAGTAAATTATATCTAGTTGTTGTTGTGCTCAAATGTCATTTTCAAAAATATATTTCAAAAATTATTACCAAATAATATTTTAAATATTAAACTTAAACAAAACTACTTTATTAATAAAGGTAAAAAAAATTTCTCTAAGATATTAAATTTTTTTTTTTCAAAACAATTAAGTATGACTAACTTTTCTCAAAATCTTTTCATAAACAATTGATTAAGTTATTTTTATATATGAAAATTAAAATGAGTTTTCTTAATTAAATTAGACTATTTTTTCTTAAACAAATTTCAAAAATAATTAAATTCTTAGATCTCGCCTTCCTTGAATTTTTAAGCAACCGCTCTCGAGGCGCACGCTTTTGAGTTGTGGTGTTCCGTCTTTCGGTTTTCAAATCTTTTTTACTTAAATTAATTGAAATTTCTTAAATTTTTTTTTAATTACTCTTAGATATTTTTATTAAAAAAAATTCAAATTATTATTTTAACAACATATTTCAAAATTATTACCAAATTAATATTTTAAATATTAAATTTCTAAAAAAATTATACTTTGAGTTAAAAAAAATTTCTAAAATATTAAACTTTTTTTTCAAAACAATTAATTATAATCAGCTTTTTCTCAAAATCTTTTATAAGCAATTGATTAATTAGTTTTATATATGAAAATTAAAATTAGTTTTCTCAATTAAATTAGACTATTTTTCTAAATCAAATTTCAAAGACAATTAAATTCTTGGATCTCGCCTTCCTTGAATTTTTTAAGCGACCGCTCTCGAGGTGCACACCTCGAGTTGTGACCCTTCCGATCTTATTTTCAAGAATACCTAGCGCGCCTAGTCCGAGTACGCTAAACTATTCAAATTATTTTCTAAATTAAATCACGAAAGAATCGAGTTCTTGGAGTCGTGCACTCCTCGAATTCGAGAGCGACTACTTTTGAGGCGTACACCTTGAATGGCGTGTCACTTGGACTTTCGTTCCTAAGACACCTCTTCTAATTACTTGGACAAGTATTCACTATCCAACAAATATTTTATAATTAATGGGATGAAAAAGATTGTCGTTGGGATCTAGTATTCCAACGATATCCCGACTAATCGGTTACGAGGCCGACGTCTCGTTTATCGAGTAGTCGTCATTCCTTCCAAATTTTCAACCCGTCTAACCTCGTTCCTCACCTTCGTGCGATCGAGTCTAAACCCAAGTATGTCTCTAAACCATACATAAAAATCAAATTATTTTCTTAACTAAATTGCGAAAGAATTGAGTTCTTGGAGTCTCGCACTCTTTGAATTTTTGAGTAACTACTCTTAGGGCGTACGCTTTAGGTTGTGGTTCACTCGACCTTTCGTCTATAAAATACATGCCCTAACTATTTGGACAAATATCGTCATTGTCCATTCAAATACAATTTCATAATTATTCGAATGAAAAAGGTGTTGTTGGGATCTAGCATTCCAATAATATCCCGATTAATTGATTGCGAGGCTGACGTTTCATTTATCGAATAGTCATCATTCTCCATCAAATTGTCTAACTAAACTCCTCTTTCTTGCCCCCGTGCAATCGAAACCTTAAACCTATTCAGATCCATTTTCTTTCCCAAACCAAAACATCCAATGCGATAAACACAAATTCCTCGCCCTCGTGCGATTTCCAACCAAAACACCTTTTGTCAAGAACATTGTTTAGTCCCTTCTTCCGCGCATAACAAACTCGAGCTTCAGCCTCCCCTAGCGAGCAGACAAGCCAACGTTTAGCAGTTAGAATGTGACCTAAACACTCGTTCAAGTTTCAAACCCTTTTACCGTAGTTAGCCGAACTACGGCTGCTCTGATTCTTCATTCTCTTCTGAATGTAAGATATGTAGGCACAAGATTGCGATGATCTTGGCGAGCACAATCCCCCTTTTTATCCGTAGTCCCCAGAACTACGAATGCTCTGATTTTTCACTTCTCACAAGTGAAGATACGTAGGCACGAGGGCCCCAATCCTTGGCGAGCACCCTATCTTAAAACCGCCCATTTTCCCCTATAGGAGAAACCTTAGAAGAAAACAAATGAGCATAGTTAACTTTACTCTCGAATCGATCAAGAGGTTCCCGTTGAGTACAACGGACGTAGAGGGTGCTAATACCTTCCCTCTGAGTAACCGACTCCCGAACCTAGAATATTGGTTGCGATGACCATGTTCTTATCTCCTTAAAGGTTTTATCGATATTTTTCTATTCCATCCTTGGAATGAATAAAGTTCGGTGGCGACTCTGTTTCGAACAGTATTTTCCGCGGCCGTCGCGAGGATCATATTTTTTGAGGTACGACAGATGACGACTCTGCTGGGGATGTGCATTGCCCTATGCAAAAGAGAGTCAAGCCTAACTTGACTCGATTCAAGAGTACTAACCTTTTGCTTAACTGTTTTTCTTTATGTTTATCTTCTCCTATTGTTTATTACTTAGTTTCTCTTTCTATCGTATGTTGTTTATTATATCTACCTGTATCTGCGTGCTGGATTCGGGGATAGCATTGCAAGTAAAGCTCTACACCCGAGCTTTGGAAAAAGAAGAGAGAAAACATAGTTTAGAATTGGTAGTCGAGTAGTGTTAGTCCCCAAGGACTCGCTCCTTGTGTGCCTAGCATGAAAGCTCCTCCAGAGTAGACCTTTTCGTAGATCCTATCGTAACGCAGCTAGCCTGTTGCACGATTTTATTCATGAAGGGTCCATGACTCTGGGAACCACTCTTAGAACCAGTTGCTATATTGGTAGTCGTGTAATGTTAGTCTCCGAGGACCCGCTCCTTGTGTGCCTAGCATGAGGACTCCGCTCAGGAGAAACCCTATCGTACTCTCGTTATAATACAGCTAGCCTGTTGCGTAATGTTGATGCGATCGGTGTCCGTGATCTTATCTTGGGACCTTATCCATCAACATAGAAGCATCCCTTGTGACGTGGGTCTGTGGGTAAAGAATCTTGAACATGCCTGGTATAGCCTACCGGTTAGTTTGCTTTGAGTTGCTTATGTTATCCTGGATCCTGTTTGCACCTGCATTGCATTCGCATATTGCTGCATCTGCGTTTCATTTGCATCGCATATCGTATCAAAACCAAAAAAGCCTACCCACCCTTTATCCAAATCCGCGGTTGATTCCCGACACAAGTAATGAACTTGACTTAGTACTGGAAGACCATGGAACATTTGAGGCAGAATCAAGTTGAGCTAAGAAAAGACGAGAACAAGCAGAAGGCAATATGAAACAGCTGCCAGAAGTTAGCCCCAACTGTGAAGTAAGGAAGAAGAGCTCAGTTCCTCAATACTGGCAGTTTCCTTATCATTTTTGTGCATTTGTAGTTTACTTTATGTTAAGTGCTACTTGCTTTTAGACATTCTTTCTTATCAATGGTATTGTTAATGTGATGACTATGCATGCTTTCGATCAAACCCATTTGTATTCACTCACATTTTCTCACTTGTTGCAAAAAATCACAAAAATTGTTTTCACTCCACTTCCTTTATCGCAATGTTGTTTAGCAAAGATTTGAGGGAGGATGACAAAAATGAAATACCCATAATTGCTGATAGTATGCTTTTGGATAAAATCTCGCTAATGATGTACAGGCATTGTTTCGAACCCCCAAAACACTGGAGAAATAAGGAGTTAGTCCCTAGTCAACCACTTCGAGCCTAGAAGTAGGAGTTTTCCTCCGGATCTATAAACCCTTACATTTAACCTGGGGAATGGGTAGTGTTCAGTTAACCTGATACGTATTCAAAAAGCAAAAATCCCAAATACAAGATGGTTGTTCATTAATAACCCTTTGACATGGCAGTCATAATCCTCAAAAAAAAATTCAAAAGCCTGCTAAGTCGAACACCTTAAAAGGAGACTTAGGCAAAAATCAAGGCAATCCTGATGGACTCGAAAAACAAGATCAGTCCAGGCAAAAGTTAGGGATCAAAAACAAAACCAAAAAGAGGTCCTCAAACCCTCGACAAAAAAAACAAAAATAAGATTCAGTGGCCACCCAAATCAAGGGGAACTGATATCCATCCAAAGAGCAAAATAAGGTGACTGCCGTCTCGAGCGAACCTTGAACCATCTAGCTTACCCCGTCAAGGTAAACTTTTGCAGAATTAACTGAACGTAGGTATGAAGATTATCACGAAGAAGGGGTGGGTACAAATAATACTTTGAGCCTAATATCCTTTGTTTTCATAACCGTGAACCAGACCACAATACAACCCTCAAAAGACCTAATTGTGGCGGAGTTTTATTCTGAAAGCATAACTACAGCAAGGTTGCGTAAACTGACTCCTACATATTTGCTAATCTTATGTATTGGTGTCATATTCTTGCTATATCTTTCACACCAATTAAATCAGCATTGTGTTTGGATAACGGTCCAATCGTCACAACATTTTCACATCATTCCCAATAAATGATATTTCATAACTTGCATGAATGTCGCATTAAAATTACCATTTTTGAATGAACGATTTTAATTGCAAATTAGTAATTGCATAATGGAAATTCCAACAAAGTGCAATCAAAGAGGAACTTGATCACTCATTGGTGTTGACCTGAATTAAGAATTTCTCCTAACCCTACGAATCTGGGGCAAGTCCTTCTGAGGTTAAACCAGGGCGGACCACTGCAAGGTTCAGACACTGGGGCAAATGGGTTCAAGCCAATATCCTGGTATAATCATCGCCAAAGTTCTCATCCCAGAAGAAAGTCCATCAAACACCCGGCAGACTGGGGAAAAACTTGTTGAACTTGGGGCAAACTAGCTGATGGTTGAGGTCAACAAGCGTCAAAGCCTTGGGGGCAGAGCAAAAGCACGACTAATACGCATTGGTTAAGTCGCTACGCTCGTGCAATCCAAACGCATTGGTTAAGTCGCTACGCTCGCGCAATCCAAACGCATTGGTTAAGTCGCTACGCTCACAGCAATCCATATGCATTAGTTAAATCGCTACGCTCGTACGATTAACACGTATTGGTTAAGTCGCTACGCTTGCGCAGTCAACATGCTTTGGATAAGTCGCTACGCTCAATGTTTGTAAGTCATCATGACATATCAATCTAGAAGCAAGGTTCTACAAGAATAAGTATACCACTTCTGCAAAGGATCCAACAAGGGGCAGTCTACCCAGAGTTTCGTTTGATTAAGGGAGAGTCCCTCCAACGCTCAATCAGCACAAGTCATGTCGCCTCAACGCTCATTCTGGAGCAGACTACCTCAAGAATAATTTGAAGCCAATTACTCCAAGGGTCAGTTAATCAAGGTCAAAACCCTTTCTTGACTAAAATTTGCAACAAGCCATCTCGAGATCATCTCATGGTATATTTGCGTCCGAATTCCTTTCATGACTTGGAGTTTTGGAACAAACCATCTCGAGTTCACCTCATGGTACAACTGTTTCCAACTTCCTTTCACGATGTGGAATGCTGGGGCAAGCCATCTCGACAAGCCATCTCGAGTTCGTCTCATGGTATGATTGCTTCCAATTTCCGTTCAAGGAAAATTCCTTCATAGACCCAAACTGGGGCAAGTTGAACAACATTGGGGCAGTTACTCAAGCAAGTTTATTCTCGTCAGCAAAAGTTGAGTGTCGGGAATCATGCCATCACCCCACCAAATAACCTTAACCTCCTAAAAGAGCCTCTCTATCATTGGGTTTCACCCCCACGGCCCGGACCTGATACCTATCAGAGCTTTGTAACCGAAACAAATCCTTCAAGGTCCAATTTCGTTTGGCAACTACCAAGTCCACCCTCGATGGCATCCTCATGAAACCAAAGTCCAAAACCATTTGGCAACTACCAAATCCAATCCCTAATGATGTCCTCGACAGGATTTCATCCCCAGCATACCTGGTCGCTGCATTATCATAAGCACGACATACAACCTCATATCATAATCATATCAAGCATTAACATATCATTCACATTTGCATCGTGCACTCCCTAGCAGTTGCACATTAGTTGCATGTTTTGGGCATCATAAAACATGACATTGCATAGCAATATGGCAGGATCCAGGATCAGTTCGCGAGCATCTTGGTCAGTCCTCCAGTGAAGTTGGAAGTATGACTCTGAAAGGGTGTAAGACCCCACGAGTTCAGGGAATTCTACTCCCCAGCAAGTCATTCTTCAACCATGCAGTTGATGATAATAATCCTCAGCAACTATTGCTCTGGTGGCTCCCCAAGCAGAGGTCATCTTAGAGAGTTTGTTGAAAATTTCTCCCCTGCAGAGTTTGGACGACGTTGTTCCTATAATAGGGATTTTAGCTCAACTATTCCTCAGCAAGTTTTGTTCGAAATACTGCTTTGGTATCATCGAAGAACCTTATTGGATAAGGTACTGCTTCGACCACCCGAAGAATCTCAAGTTTTGTTCGAGATACTGCTTTGGTATCATCGAAGAGCCTTAATGGATAAGGTACTGCTTTGACCACCCGAAGAATCTCAAGTTTTGTTCGAGATACTGCTTTGGTATCATCGAAGAGCCTTAATGGATAAGGTACTGCTTCGACCACCCGAAGAATCTCAAGTTTTGTTCGAGATACTGCTTTCGTATCATCGAAGAGCCTTAATGGATAAGGTACTGCTTCGATCACCCGAAGAATCTCAAGTTTTGTTCGAGATACTGCTTTGGTATCATCGAAGAGCCTTAATGGATAAGGTACTGCTTCGACCACCCGAAGAATCTCAAGTTTTGTTCGAGATACTGCTTTGGTATCATCGAAGAGCCTTAATGGATAAGGTACTGCTTCGACCACCCGAAGAATCTCAAGTTTTGTTCGAGATACTGCTTTGGTATCATCGAAGAGCCTTAATGGATAAGGTACTGCTTCGACCACCCGAAGAATCTCAAGTTTTGTTCGAGATACTGCTTTGGTATCATCGAAGAGCCTTAATGGATAAGGTACTTCTTCGACCACCCGAAGAATCTCATTTTTGTTCGAGATACTGCTTTGGTATCATCGAAGAGCCTTAATGGATAAGGTACTGCTTCGACCACCCGAAAAATCTCAAGTTTTGTTCGAGATACTGCTTTGGTATCATCGAGAGCCTTAATGGATAAGGTACTGCTTCGACCACCCGAAGAATCTCAAGTTTTGTTCGAGATACTGCTTTGGTATCATCGAAAAACCTTATGGGATAAGGTACTGCTTCGACCACCCGAAGAATCTCAAGTTTTATTCGAGATACTGCTTTGGTATCATCGAAGAGCTTAATGGATAAGGTACTGCTTCAACCACCCGAAGAATCTCATGTTTTGTTCGAGATACTGCTTTGGTATCACCGAAGAGCCTAATGGATAAGGTACTGCTTCGACCACCCAAAGAATCTCAATTTTTGTTTGAGATACTGCGTTGGTATCATCGAAGAGCCTTAATGGATAAGGTACTGCTTCGACCACCCGATGAATCTCAAGTTTTGTTCGAGATACTGCTTTGGTATCATCGAAGAACCTTAATGGATAAGGTACTGCTTCGACCACCGAAGAATCTCATGTTTTGTTCGAGATACTGCTTTGGTATCATCGAAGAGCCTTAATGGATAAGGTACTGCTTCGACCACCCGAAGAATCTCAAGTTTTATTCGAGATATTGCTTTGGTATCATCGAAGAGCCTTAATGGATAAGGTACTGCTTCGACCACCAGAGAATATCAGGTTATCTCGTCATCTATTTTGCATCCTGTCATCCCATTCTGGTATATCCCATCTCTTTGTATTTTTACTTGCTTGTCGGACAAATTTCGGGGTCTTTTTGTATCTAATTGACTTCCACCCTGAAAATGAACGCCATGCAGCTGTTCATTCTCTCAGGTTCAAGGCAATTAGATAGGGGCATCTGTCATACCCCAAATTTGTCCTACCTTTTTTCAAAATTGTCATTTGCCCGACTTTGTTTTTAATTTACCTCGCTTATACAGCGTAGCGTATTTTCAGCAAAAACAGGGATTTTCGCTTTTTAGCCCAATAAGAGCATGCCATGTGGCATCTTTTTTATTTGTTATTATTTTTTATTTTTTATATATATTTTTTATTTTAAGATAATGTAATATTTTTTTAATTAGGTTAGATTTTTATTTCAAATTTAGAATTTAAATTATATTTAGATTAGTTTTTTTTTATTTTATTTTAATTTTTTTAAATTAGAATAGATTATTAATTAATTAGATTAGAATTGTTTAAGATAAAATTAAAATAAGATTAGATTTAATTAGTTAGATTATTAGTTAATTAATTAGAAATTAAAAGAAAAAATAGAAGAAGAATTGAAAATGTAACACGGTGGGATTGAAAATTAGTGTTGATTTGGGATAAATAGGGGACTCTACTGTTCATAGGGGACCCTAAAAGAAAAGGGAGAACCCTAACAAAAAGAGGGAAACATTGTTCACCCAGACCCAAAAAAACTAGCCGCCCCTTTCAGAAACCCTAAACGGCCGCCAAACCCTATTGTTTTCTTCCTCCTTCGAACGTCATCATCTTCCTCTCACGAACCACCCGCCGGAAAAACCTTCATCGTCACCATTGAAAACCCTAAATCGACGCCTCTAAAACCCTAAAACCGCCGCGAACACTCATTCATAGATCAACTCACTGACCGCCGTAAACCTTTCGTTTTTTCGTTCTTCTTCCTCAACTCACCTTCAGACCACCGGTTTTCTCATTCACGCCGCATGACGACCACCATACTCCAAGCCCAAATCCTTTGCCACACATTTCCTAAAGGCATCACATTCATCAACACAATACGCGTGTATTCCTCTTCGAATCATGTGACCGCCACCACCAAAACCCCTATTTTTGACTTGTGTTCGTAGCAATAACAACTGGGATCCATCAACAGCAACTCAAGGTTACACAATAATATAAAGTTGAATGACACATAGCTGTAGCATCTGCAACAACACAACTCAGTAACCACACGATGTCAATCTTAGGCGTCGACTCTTCGTTCAAACTCAAGCTTCAAATCGTGAACAGAGAAGTCTGTTGTCTTGTCGATGGAATTGTTGCTGCTGCTCGTTGTATTGATACTCCCGTATACGGAAGCTGGTGCGAACTCTGTGGGTGAACAAACATGTCAGAATCATTGCAACGTAGCGTTCAACAACAAGCATCATCGTGACAACATAAGAGAATGGTGTGCCTTCCGGTTCTTCACTATTTCACAACAACAGCGATGTTAAGCTCCACTGTGAATAGCAAAAACAAGCTATCCTGCTCTCCTTCAAACAACATCTTTCCAAATCCTCTCCTTGCTATTGACTATTCTCTGACCCTCAAGGAAGGGGATTGAGATCTCTCACAATCCTAATTGGATGAGACTCTTTCACCAGCTGAGTGCACCATTGTGTCTTCTCTATCAAATGACAATGTTGATTCCTATGTTCTATCGGAGTACAGCCTTTTTGTTTATGCCTACAAGATCATAATCAAAACATGTGGCACTACCAAGTTACTGCTTGCAATCCCACTGATATTGAAATTGGCCGAGTCTATTTCTCTTAATGTTAGATCTGTGAGGTAGCATGGTTTATATTATGGGTGGATCCGATGAAGCCCGGAATTGGCATGTCTACTGTGCCTCCGCTGATTCCGCGAGCCTAGCAGATTCTGTCTACACACTCGAGATGTGTATGACCGGCTTAGACAGAGAGAAAGCATTCGTTTTCTTCAAAGAACAAGCAGGTTCAGCTTCCGAGATGACCATCAACTCTGGCATCAGGAAAGTTCTTCCAAATTCTCAAATTTGTGACTTTGATTTTGAACCTTGTGGTTATTCAATGAATTCTGTTGAGGGGCCTGCTGCATCTACAATTCATATTACCCCAGAAGATGGTTTCAGTTATGCAAACTTTGAGACTGCAGGATACGATTTGAAGGCAATAAATCTGAATGGAATGGTGATGAGGGTGCTAGCTTGTTTCAAACCAACTGAGTTTTCTGTAGTTGTTCATGTGGACAATGCAAGCAATTCATTTGAGCAGGGGTGTTTGCTGGATGTTAAGGATACTCCTGTGGAGAGAAGAGCTACCAAGGGCTTGGAATGGGTGGATCTGTTGTCTACCGAAAATTTCTCAAGACTTCGGCCAGTTCACACCTTTAGGGGCCTCTGCCAAGGTAGCGGGTATGGTTTCGCTGATAAGATTGTAGATGGAATGACAATACAGATTCATACGGTTAATCGGTTTCTTGAAACTCATGGAAGTGCTTGTCTCGAAGGGGCAGCAACACGGGCACCACCCATGGCATCTATAACAATACACAACCTTTCTCTGTGTACCACAAATGAAAGCTGGCAGGTGGTAAATCTTAAGGAGGCACGGGATTTCTCATCTAATAAGAAGTGTATTTATGTCTTCAAAAATTTGGAATGGGAATCATTATCTATTTATCTTTTGCCTCATCCTGACATGTTCACGGATGTTACTTTAGGCAGTTCTCAGGATTCCAGCTTGAGCTATTAATGCAATCCCTCTTTTTCTCGGAGTTCGACGTTCCTCACGGCAGCGTTTTGTACCAGCAAATAAACAGAGCGGCGACAACTCTCACATGTCGGTCGAGGCTCCGAAGAAAAGTGAAGAAAACAAGCATTCCTGTAGCAGAGGTAATCTATGGGGCAATGTCAACTGGGGATGTTCAGAAAGCTGTAGAGAAGGTGTTTGAAATGGCTTTGCAGGATCGAGTGATGGAGGATACAAAGTACAAGAAAAATGCAGTTGAGGCTTATGTTTATGACATGAGAAATAAGCTTAATGACAAATACCATGAGTTTGTCCAAGCTTCAGAAAGTGATGAATTTCTTACGAAACTTCAGGAGGTGGAGGATTGGCTATATGAGGATGGTGAAGATGAAACCAAAGTGTATGCGTTGCCAAGCTAGAAGAACTCAAAGAGCACAGAGACAGAGATGCAGTAATTGAGCAGCTTGTCTATTGTATCATAGTTACAGAGAAGTTGCAATGTCTAATGATTCCAAATTTTAATCACATTGATATCAACGAGAAATAGAAGGTCTTGAATGAATGCGAGAAGCTGAGAACTAGCTTAGAGAGAAGAAGCAACAACAAAGTTTGCTTCCAAAATGTGCTACCCCGTCCTCTTGTCAACTGATATAAGAAAAAAGTTGAGGCTGTTGATAGGTCATGCAAGCCGATTATGACAAAACCAAGACCGGCAAAGCCAGCTTCTCCAGCTACTCCAGAAACACCAACTCATCTCCACAAGACATAACAGAAGCGGAGACAATAACTCACCGATGAAACGCAAGGTTCAGATTTGCGGCACAACTCGGCATGGTTTGTATCTCTAATGCGTCACAAGCAAGAACGTCGTCGCAGCTTCAATGGCACCCTAATCTAGTAACAGGGTAACTGTTTTGTTCTAATTTCATTTTTGTTATAATTTCATTTTAATATATTGTATTGCTTCACTACATATGTTTGAGTTCTTTGTGCATATTATATTGTCGCTTGCGAGTTGTATCACCTTGTGACAGGGATGCTGCTGTAACTTATGTTTGGCGATGATGCTTCGAGCAATACTCTGCAGCAGTGATACAACACCTTCGAAAGTTCACGCAGATCTTCTTCGTAGCCACACACACTCGTTAACTCCACCGACGGTGATTCCGACAATGCCACGAATTTAGTTCAGAAGCTCAAATTCGCAGTGAAAATTCGACATTTCAAGCAGTGCGAAAAAGGATGTTATTGTTTCTTCAGCTGATGTGGTTTATAGATCGATGAGCAGTAGAGCTTTTTATTATTGCGTGCTTAATTAGTGTCGCCAATTCCGTATGCACAAGTTCTACAATAACATCAACACTGTGACTTTTCTTCGACTATATCTCGACATTTGGTAACACCTCAAACTAATTCATAATCTACTGTCATCTACAACAAAAAGTTCAATGTCAATTGTATGCCTTTTTTCTGATATATTGAACTATATAGACTGTAAATGCTTGAGCTGTTTTACTGAGTTTTGACCGTGCAAATAGATTCATGTAGCAGACCATTTTAAACTGTCAAACAAATGCTGAAAGATAGTTGTATTTCTATTACTGCGAATACTTCGTTATTTCGCTTACACTTCACGCTACGTTGAACTTGTAAGTTGGTATTTAAAGATGGGTTACTATTGCTGCTTGTATTTGGTCCTGTTAGTGATGCATATGCGTGAGTTGAGTTCAAAAACGGTAACTGTCTATTTTAGTTTTTTGCAAGATATATAAGATGTATGCTGTTTTGAATTCTCTGCCATCACATGGTCAGTTTCGAACTCGCGAAATTCGTTTTTTTTTTCTATTCTATTTGGGTTGGCTGTTGATTTTGTGCAGGTCGCGATGTTGCTGAATCTCGATATCAGATGTGTTTCCATCACACGAGTTTGAAGCCGCAGGGGATAAGTTCCATAAATCATGGTATCAAACATTGCGAAGCATGCGGATTCGACGGGCTCGGTAACGCTAGGCTGATGCTGCTGTTATTGTAAAACAAAGTTCGAGTTCAACAAGTTTAACAGGCGATGGCAACAAGGACTCGGCAAACATATAGAAGATGTGCAGAAGTTGTTCGATGAAATCCCGTGAAATTGCAGCGTGTCGTTGTTCCTGCAGTTGGAGTTCAACGTAGCAACAACTCAGATTCGCAGGGGAACTTGGCATTTCAAGTAAGTGTTAAAGTGGGAAGCATTCCTCGCAACTACCCCAACACGATCGACAACAACCTCATCTTCAACAAGCTCGTGGCAGCTCTCACTCTGGTTATACGGCGTCGGTAAATCTGTGAATCTTTGTTCTTTGGTTCGATTATACATAGGCACTCAATTAGGCTTGGTTGCTACTGGAGATTTGATGTATTTATCATTGTTTATAAGGCATTTTTATGGTTGTTTTTATTCTAAAAATTTTGTCGAATATCCGACGTGACGTCGTTAATATTCAAGCTGTTGTTTTGAATTAACACTATTAGTTCTTGGTTAGTAAATTATATCTAGTTGTTGTTGTGCTCAAATGTCATTTTCAAAATATATTTCAAAATTATTACCAAATAATATTTTAAATATTAAACTTAAACAAAACTACTTTATTAATAAAGGTAAAAAAAATTTTCTCTAAGATATTAAATTTTTTTTTTCAAAACAATTAAGTATGACTAACTTTTCTCAAAATCTTTTCATAAACAATTGATTAAGTTATTTTTATATATGAAAATCAAAATGAGTTTTCTTAATTAAATTAGACTATTTTTTCTTAAACAAATTTCCAAAATAATTAAATTCTTGGATCTTGCCTTCCTTGAATTTTTAAGCAACCGCTCTCGAGGCGCACGCCTTTGAGTTGTGGTGTTCCGTCTTTCGGTTTTCAAATCTTTTTTACTTAAATTAATTGAAATTTCTTAAAGTTTTTTTTTAATTACTCTTAGATATTTTTATTAAAAAAAATTCAAATTATTCTTTTAAAATCATATTTCAAAATTATTACCAAATTAATATTTTAAATATTAAATTTCTAAAAAAATTATACTTTGAGTTAAAAAAATTTTCTAAAATATTAAACTTTTTTTTTCAAAACAATTAATTATAATCAGCTTTTTCTCAAAATCTTTTATAAGCAATCGATTAATTAGTTTTATATATGAAAATTAAAATAGACTATTTTTCTAAATCAAATCTCAAAGACAATTAAATTCTTGGATCTCGCCTTCCTTGAATTTTTTAAGCGACCGCTCTCGAGGTGCACACCTCGAGTTGTGACCCTTCCGATCTTATTTTCAAGAATACCTAGCGCGCCTAGTCCGAGTACGCTAAACTATTCAAATTATTTTCTAAATTAAATCACGAAAGAATCGAGTTCTTGGAGTCGTGCATTCCTCGAATTCGAGAGCGACTACTATTGAGGCGTACGCCTTGAATGGCGTGTCACTTGGACTTTCGTTCCTAAGACACCTCTTCTAATTACTTGGACAAGTATTCACTGTCCAACAAATATTTTATAATTAATGGGATGAAAAAGATTGTCGTTGGGATCTAGCATTCCAACGATATCCCGACTAATCGGTTACGAGGCCGACGTCTCGTTTATCGAGTAGTCGTCATTCCTTCCAAATTTTCAACCCGTCTAACCTCGTTTCTCACCTTCGTGCGATCGAGTCTAAGCCCTAGTATGTCTCTGAACCATACATAAAATTCAAATTATTTTCTTAACTAAATTGCGAAAGAATTGAGTTCTTGGAGTCTCGCACTCTTTGAATTTTTGAGTTACTACTCTTAGGGCGTACGCTTTAGGTTGTGGTTCACTCGACCTTTCGTCTATAAAATACATGCCCTAACTATTTGGACAAATATCGTCATTGTCCATTCAAATACAATTTCATAATTATTCGAATGAAAAAGGTGTTGTTGGGATCTAGCATTCCAATAATATCCCGATTAATTGATTGCGAGGCTGACGTCTCGTTTATCGAATAGTCGTCATTCTCCATCAAATTGTCTAACTAAACTCCTCTTTCTTGCCCCCGTGCAATCGAAACCTTAAACCTATTCAGATCCATTTTCTTTCCCAAACCAAAACATCCAATGCGATAAACACAAATTCCTCGCCCTCGTGCGATTTCCAACCAAAACACCTTTTGTCAAGAACATTGTTTAGTCCCTTCTTCCGCGCATAACAAACTCGAGCTTCAGCCTCCCCTAGCGAGCAGACAAGCCAACGTTTAGCAGTTAGAATGTGACCTAAACACTCGTTCAAGTTTCAAACCCTTTTACCGTAGTTAGCCGAACTACGGCTGCTCTGATTCTTCATTCTCTTCTGAATGTAAGATACGTTGGCACAAGATTGCGATGATCTTGGAGAGCATAATCCCCCTTTTTATCCGTAGTCCCCAGAACTACGAATGCTCTGATTTTCCACTTCTCATAAGTGAAGATACGTAGGCACGAGGGTCCCAATCCTTGGCGAGCACCCTATCTTAAAACCGCCCATTTCCCCCTATAGGAGAAACCTTAGAAGAAAACAAATGAGCATAGTTAACTTTACTCTCGAATCGATCAAGAGGTTCCCGTTGAGTACAACGGACGTAGAGGGTGCTAATACCTTCCCTCTGGGTAACCGACTCCCGAACCTAGAATATTGGTTGCGATGACCATGTTCTTATCTCCTTAAAGGTTTTATCGATATTTTCCTATTCCATCCTTGGAATGAATAAAGTTCGGTGGCGACTCTGTTTCGAACAGTATTTTCCGCGGCCGTCGCAAGGATCGTATTTTTCGAGGTACGACACTCATGTGTCTCGGGATGGTCTGGTTTGACGAGTAACCCCTGAATGAGCGCCTCTCTATGTCTGATGGTGTTCTGTAAACCCTCAGCATAGTCTTCCCAGGATCCCTAACCAAAGACTTCCTTTAGCTTGCACCTCTTCGAATCAGCCCTCAGCTTGTAGTCCTCCAAGGTTGCCAAAGCTTCGTTCAGTCTGCAATCACCGTCCCGCCTGAGTGAAGTTTCATCTGCAATCCTCTCATCTTTCACCCTGAGCTGAGTCTTCAGTCTAGTAATTTGTTATTCAACTTATCCTCACGCTCCTTGTTGTTAGAAAGAGTAGCATTCCACTGATCATTGAACTTAGAAATCTCTAGATAAGCCATATCCAAGTCCTTCTTCTTAGAAGCAAGAACATCACTGATAGCTTTCAGATCTAAACCCAAACGTTCACGAGAACGAGTCTCCTTAGTCAAATTTGTACCTAACTTGTTCACAAGCTCAGTCTGCCTCTTGAAAGCGTGCACAACTTCAATCTTCTCACTCCGGAGCTGAATGATCTCTTTTTGTAACTCTTCATTAGCTTTCCAACGCTCCTCTTTCTCAGACCACAATTGGTTGTACTTCTTGATATCCACAGTGGTAGGTTGCTCAATCATGAGAGGATACAATGGCTCAACAGATCATCGTTGCAAACATAAGCTAGGTAAAGAAAAGGTTGGGCAAATTTTAGGGTACAACAGCTGGTTGTACTCTTGGATATCCATATTTGTCGCATCGTTGCGAAGAGGGGCTGGAAATGAAAGACGAGTCTCCACCGTTTGTTATTTATCCCCAAAGAGGTAAAGGAAACAATCAGAGAAAACCTACGGAAAAGGGAGAAGACAGGTCATCGCAACCATATCTCGGGTTCGGGAGTCGGTTACGCGAGGGGAAGGTATGAGCACCCCTCACGTCCGTCGTACTCGACGAGATCCACGCTTGTTGTCTATCTAAAAAAGAGTGTTTACTATCTAAGCTACGGCTCAGAGGAAAAAGAAAAGAAAAGAGGCTCGACAGAGGATCGTCACTCCAGCCTACGTATTCCCTCGTGTAATGGGAAAGTCAGAGTCAACGTAGTTCGGCTAACTACGGGTGAAAGGTGGGAAAAGGTTGCTCGCCAAGACATTGTCGTCTTCTGTCTACATATTCTCGTATGGTACGAGAAATCAGAGCAAAAGTAGTTCGGGATAATAAGAACACCGATTGGTTCAAAATTTTTTTAGGCTCGAGTAGGGTTAAAACTTAGTTCTAGCAGTTAGGTGTATGCAGCTCGACCATTGGAGACGTAGGCGTTACCCATTTGCGGTAGAACCAAGAGTTAACAAAACTCTCCTTATGAAAAAGGTTTTCCAAATTATGATCCCGAAGGATAAAAAGATTGAAGTTTGTTTTTGTGTTTTTTAGAGAAGAAGTGCATTGATTATCGTTTGTAATTCATGTTGCACTAAAGACTATGATCTAGGAGCGAATGCGTCGCATATCGTCCAAAGGACATACGCTAAACACTCTAGATGATTGAGAGGAGGCCCCCCAATCACCATTTCCCCAGTACTTAAGGCTTGTAACGTAGAACAATCCTTAAACTTTATTAGATGTTTTGAAAGTGTTTTGAGATGAGAAGAGAAAGACACTCTAAAGGGAGACTAAGACTCAACCTAATGTTCTCATACAAAGTGCACCTATGATTGGGATAAAAGGGAATGCTACCTAATGTTATCATGCATGGATTCAAACCTAAGGTCTATCATAATCAATCTTGAACAAGAAAGATTAGAGATCCTAAGGGAGCATGGCAAAGAAGAACAAAAGAAGAAGAAGAAGAAGAAGAAAGCATAAGACAATGCAAGTATGCAAACATGTAATGCACAATTAGAATGAAAGTGAGGGAGGAAAAAGTGTGGGAAGTAGCCTCCACAAGCACTCTCAACCTCAAGCATGCATATGAGAGATGCAAAGAAGAAGGAAGAAAGAATGCACACAAACGAGATCAAACAAGTGCACAAAAATGGGATGAAATGGGAGAATAAATCCTACAACCATTTGTCATCAACCACAAGCCCTAAGGCAAACCAAAAGAAAGGGAAGAATCCATGATCAAATGAGAGAATGGGAGGCAATGTAAGGTCATCAAGGAACTCAAATGGGAAACTCAACCATAGAAAAACTCAATAATCATGCAAGAACACACAAGAGAGGTCCTAAAGAATCATCATTCATGATATACTTCAAGTACCTCCAAAGGAGGGACTAAACCTTCTCAAATGGGAATCTAAGGTCATGGGACGGAAGAAAAGATGATATGAGAAGGTACACAAAGCAAAGAAGGAAAAACACAAAGGAGAATGCAAGCATAGGCATGGAGAAAGACCTAAGTGTTAAACACATCCAACACTTGAACTTCAAGTGGAAAGCCTAAAAGAAATGCAAATCTGAACAAGCAATGAACACGTTTATGGCCTTAAAATGAGCATTCAAATACTTCAACATGTTAGAAGTATGAATCAACAAGAATTGATAGCTCAAGGGTTCCATAGAAGTCATTTCCCATCCAAATTAGGTCAAGTGCTTGTATGAACCTGCCTTAGAAGTAACTTGACTTGCAAGTTACTTCAAAAATTAGGAAAAGGTTCAAAAATAGCCAAATAAAATCTCAAATAAGCATCAAGGATTTGGCAACCAGAGGCCAAAAGATCACAACTAAAGTCACTTCAAACACCACCAAAGAAATTGATTCACAAGGGTGTACCATTTTGAAGGAGGGTTGTCGAGGGTCAACAAAAGTGAAGTCAAAGTCAAACCAAAAATGGTCAAACTAGGGGAAAAAGTGTCCTCAAAAATCATTCAACTCATTATTGAAATGAGGAATGATTCTCATTCATTGGATCAAAATATTGAATACAAAACAAGGCAATGAAACCAAAAGATCAAGAAAAAATTCATTCAAAAAGACTTCCAATCTTTAATTCCATTTTTAATTGAAAATAATCCCAAAAATAAAATAAAAATTTCCTAAATTTAAATGACATCTCAAAATGTCCTAAAAATATTTTTGTGGAAGTTTAATATTATTGGAAATATTTTAAAATGAATTAAATCTAAACAGAAGTAAAACAAAAATAAAAAACAAATAAAAACGACCAACGGTTTGAATAGCAAAATACACAGGCAAAAGCATTGGGCTCCCTCAAGAGAGGGGTGCAAACAGAAAGCGAGACCCAAACAAATTAACCAGAATCCACAATCAAACGCAACGTCAATTAAATGAGGTGGCAAGTCAATTGGCTACGCGTGTTCGTCAGATTAGATCTCAGCCATTGATCAAACTCAGTCAAAGATTCAAACACACACATGGCATGCCACGCAGGCTCAACGGAGAGAACAACCAGACGACGGAATACCTATAATGAAAATGACCTATAATCTCACTTTCCTAAAATACCCCTGCCTTACAAGCCTCATAACTTGAGTTCTACAAATGCGATGAAGGACTTCTAGAACTTTTTGGAAAGCTAAGAGCATGAGGAACAACTTTCATGTTGATCCAAAGTTGAGAAGAAACATGATTCTAGGTCAAATGTGCCTTAAAAGTTGGTTAACTTTTGTTGACTGAAAATATGATTCATCTAAGACCCATAACTTTCCAGCATCAGAACTTGAGTTCTGAAAACCCAATGGATGAGTTCTAGTACTCAAAAGAAATCTAGGAACATGCTCTAAAAGTTTCACGTTTTGTCAAAGTGAGATTACACTTGCATCTTGAGATATGTGGTCTTGAAGTTAGGCACTAAATAAGGGATTTTACACTAACAAACCTCTGAAACCCTATTTAGTACTTCTCACACTCTTCATTCTTTTTGAATTGATTTTGAAATAATATCTTAGATGCCTCAACACAACTTTCCATGACTCCAAAGACTTATAACTAAGTCTTAATCTCCTTCAAATCCTGAGTGGATCTTGCACTAGGCAGATGAAACCCTAGGTGTGCAATCCTTTGACTGCACCCTCTTGCACATGATATAACAACTTGCATAAGCTCCACAATGGCTCTCAAAGAACTCAATGAGCTTCACAACATCTCATATCCATATCCAAGAACTTGGGATCCTTAGAAAAAAAAAATAAAATGATATCCTCAATTGGTCTCCAAGGTAAGAGATAAGCAATATACATCCATTCACTTTCTCAAATAGCTCTAACCAGCTTCTAATGACTTGATGAACACTTAAGCTTGTTTGGAACCCTTGAAAAACCTTTTGTTGCTATGCACACCTCTTGATCCCCTGCAATGAGCAATGATATGCAATGCAAATGCTAGGACAATGCAATGAAACCATAAGCCAGGAAAAGAAAAGGTTGGGCAAATTTTGGGATACAACAGATGTCCCTATTCAAGCAACTTGGACCTGAATGAGTGAAAAGTGAACGACTTTCAAATAATCAAGGTAAAAGACAGTTGAATACCAAAGAACCCGGAAATTTGCCAACTGCAGAAATAAACTGCAAACTCTGATTGGGATAACAATCTCCGGAAATAACTGAACGAATAGTTGCAACGGAAACCAGCTGATTGATTAACAATCTTCGACACGCATTCGGAAGAGACATCTGCTAATAAGCAGGAATTCAGTAAATAAAAGCTAGCATCGAACCCTAAGACCGAATCAACTGAAGCTGATAAACACATCTTACGAATACCCTGCTGGGCAGAGAGAGACTTAACCAAGCAACTATTGGTAGGGAGAAAGAGAGAAATTTAACCAAATAACTCTGCTTTGGGAGCGCGAAGAACTTAACCAAGTAACTCTGCTGAGAAACAAAGAGAAACTAACCAAGTAACTCTGTTGGCAGCCCCACTGGGGAAAGAAGAGGAATTTAACCAAGTAACTCTATTGAGAAACACTTGATAAGATGAACGCATCCATCAAAAATCTGCGCCATGGTCTGGATACCGCACAGGCTGGAGGGTAACATCTCAAATTGCCGGAATCTGAATATTCAATGAACAAAATGAGTCAATGACATTTGCCGGAGTCTGAACACTCAACGTATAACCGGAGCCTAAACGCTCATGAAATAACTGGAGCCTGAATGCTCAACAAAAATAAACTAGATCATGAACGCTCAACGAAAATAACCGGAGTCTGGATGCTCAACGTAATAATCGGAGTCTGGATGCTCAACGAAAAACCGGAGCCTGAACGCTCAACGTAAAAAACCGTAGCCTGAACGCTCAATAAAAAAAACCGGAGCCTGAACGCTAACGTAAAAAATCGGAGCCTGAACGCTCAACGTAATAACCGGAGTCTGGATACTCGACGGACGAAGAGATACACCATAAATGGACTCATCAGGGTCTGAATACCACATGGGTTTATAACAAAAGCTGAGTTCCGACGACACTATTGGGGAATAACATAAGTCGGGGTCTGGATACCACGCAGGCTAACGGAAGCATTAGTCATCAAGGCCTGAACACCATACGAGAAACTACATCAATCACAACTTGCCATGGTCTGGATACCATACGGGCAGAAGATAACCTTTCAAATGGCCGGAGTCTGAAAACTCAACGTAACTGACCAGAGTCTGGATACTCAACGGAATTTTCCGGAGTCTGGATACTCAACGGACAAAACAAATATGAAAACTGCCATGGTCTGGATACCTTTTGGGCAGAATACAACCTTTGTCGGGATCTGGATACCACACGAGCAAAGTAAACCATCAACATACTCATCAGGTCTGGATACCACATGAGCTTATGATAACACCATTGAGTGAAGTCAAGCGACGTTGCTGGAAAAGACGTAGGTCGGGGTTTGGATACCACACGAGCTAACGGAAAGTGCCATGGTCTGGATACCATACGGGAATAGATAACAGTCATCTGTCGGAGATACACCTGCAAACAAAGAGGTAACCACCTGGCTTATGGTTCATATGAGTATGTTAAAATGGCATAATGCTACATACGAAATGGAAATGCTACGCGTATGTGGAATGCTTTGCACAGAATGCAAAATGCAATGGAACCAAACCAGCAAAATAAATGTTGAGAAGAAACCCAAGATCCACCCTGCCGGGGAAAAGTTAACACATGCCAATCATAATTGGACTTTAGCTGGGGAACGAGCCCTGACGGCTTTTTTACTGGGGAACAAAGTTCTTACGAGAATAAGAAATCCAAACTCAACTGGGGATTCACATCAAAAACCTGCTGAGGAAAACTGCCCTAAACGGATTTCCAGATACAACTCTTCTGGGGAACAGATGGCTCTACCGATTGGTGCACCCAAAATTTGCCCCACCTTTTTTACCTAGTTGGTGTTTCATTGCATTTAATATAGCATTAGCATTTGCATACCATTGTCCATGTACAGGGGATTGAGAGAGGTGTTCCTAGCAAGAGGAGATTACCAAGTTCTAAGCCTAATCAAGAGCTCTCATTCAAGCTATCAAGAGCTTATCATCACCAAAAGAAAGTCAGAGCTTTGTGAAAGAGCAGATGAATGAATATGGTTCACCTCCTATCCTGGAGGCCATGTGAAGATTATCAGATAATATTGAATCCATGGTTATGGATGGAGAGTATTGTATAAGCTCATGGGATATCTTGAGGGTTATTGAGGAGCTTGTGCAAGTCATTATATCAGGTGTGAGAAGCCTCAGTCAAAGGTGGTGTAGTTAGGGTTTTCATCTGGTAAAACCTAAGTCAACAGTGAATTTGAAGAGGATTAAGACTCAATTCCAAGTCTTTATGATCATGGAATGTTGTGCTGAGACATGTCATATATCATTTCAAGATCAAATCAAGAGCAATCAAGAGTGTGGGAAGTTGCTAAGCTAGGGTTTCTAAGCTTCTCAGTTTAAAATCCCTTGTTTAATGCCCAACTTCAAGACCACATATCTCAAGATGAAGTCTCATCTCATCTTGACCCCAACATGAAACTTGTAGAGCATGTCTATAGCTTTCTTCTGAGTACTATAACTCATCCATTGGATTTCTAGAACTCAAGTTATGAAGCTGGCAAGTTACAGGTCTTCAGATGAATGTGATTTTGGTCAACAAAAGTCAACCAACTTCCAAGACATTTTTGACCTAGAAGGATGTTTCTCCTCACTTTGACCCAAACATGAAAGTTTTTCCTTATGATCTTAGCTTTCCAAAACGTACTAGACGTATTTCATCTGAATTGTGGACTCAAGATATGAAGCTTGCAAGCCATGGGTATTTTGGGAAACTTTGATTATAGGTCATTTTTGTTATAGGTCAATTTCACAACTTTTCACACTTCAAATGGAACTTTTTCCAACATCAAACTTGCTCCAAATGAGGTCAATTACACCACCAAACCATCACTTGTCATGGATATGTCTCATATGTGAAGAATGAAGAAGAAAATTCATGAAAAGATGCTTAAAAGGCTTAGTTTGGATCAAAATCATTTTAAACCATATGATGGCATGTTTATGCATTTTTTGATTGCCTTGAATGTGCAAAACCTGATGCCAATGTCATAAATCAAATTTGAGGTCATTTTCATAGTTGATTTCAAGGTTGCTTCACATTGAAGTAACATATCCAAATCACACCACAAGATCAAAACAAGGAGCCAATCTTGTCCATTGGATCTCCTTACACCATAAGCAAGCTACATGAAGCAAATTCAGAGCCATTAGAACAGAGTTCATGCGCAATTTTGAAGCTTGCACGTTCATTTTTTTTGGATTTTCCAATTTCCATAAACAGGCTTTGATTGGGCCTCGACTTCATTCAGATCTAAAGTATATATTCCTAGGATCATTCACAAACTCTCAGAGGCGATTTTGGAGTGAAATTGATCAAAAAATCAGTTGCAACAACTCAGAGCAAGTTGAAATCGAGTTCTTCAATTCAGCTAGTTCAAGCAAAACTGAGCACATCCAAAGCTTCCTTGAAGATTGTGTGAACTTTCTAGATTATTTCAGCAAGAATCATCAAGGTTTGAAGGTCCAACGGAGGCATTCTGTTAGGTAACCTACTCATCCAAATTTCTCTAAATTCATGCCATAATTGCACGCCATTTTTTGCATGTTCATAATCACTTATCATCATAGATGGATTCTGGTTAGGATTGATTGATGTT